>BPLR01006713.1:0-12129 GCA_021605095.1 Caerostris extrusa
ATTTAAACAAATATTTGAATGAAGAAAATGCTTGTTTACAAAATTTAACAGAATAATACTTTTATTAGTCAGAATTCATCGCTCGCCATTTTCTTCATTTTTTTTTTAACTCAAACCTATTGAAGAAACACAATTAAACACAAAAGCAAAATCGAAAAAAGGCATTCTAATTAGACATTTCCTTTCTGACCTTTTAAATTCAAGAACAAATTTTATACTTCTAATCTTTAAAAAAACTATTTCACAAAGATTTCTTTTGTAGAATTCTTTTTTGTTCAAAAACTTTCACCTCTGTCAAAGCTTTGAACAAAAAAAAAAAAAAAAAAAAAAAGTCTCTAATAGTCGGGAAATTTTACCACCGCTGTCTGACCGGGGTCACAGGGAGAATATATTTATGCAGAATTTTTAAGAAAAATAAATGAATAAAGAGTAAAACCACATAAAGAATAGGGCAAATCCGATTTTATCCAATCTTATTTACCGGATTTTTATGCAATTTTAATTATCCGATTTTTAAACTGTCGTTTTTTTTTGTGAAGTAATATTACAAAATTAAAAAATTCAAGAAAGATGACAGTTATGTAATGGGGCTCATAGCTAAATGATTAACGCTCTGTCGTTCGTTGCCACATGGTTCGATTTCCTGCAGTGCCATATAGTATGTTTGCAATGATTTTGAATCCACTTTAAACCGTAGGTCCTCGTCTAACGTGATTGTTTTGCGTAGGGCAGAAAAACTTACCCTTAAAAAAGAAATAATCTTCTGTCAAACCTTGTGACGGCGTTACCCACCATGGGGTTGTTGCGTCAACGAAGAGGAAGGTAATTGTGTTATGTAATGGTAATGATCACAAAAGAAAGGAGTTCTGGGTAAACTATTCCATAATGCAGAAAACACTTAAAACATCACTCTTCTCATCACATATGTCCATTGATGAAACAAAACATTGTCTCAACCTTCATTGAAGATATTTAGCTTTTTTAAATGGCAGCAGTACACTCTCAGGCAGCTCAAATCAAACATTTGCTCTTCCGTATGCTAGGTGGCGCAAATATTGCATTGTGATTAAATGATTAACCATCTAAATGATAAATCAGATCCAATTTTATCCGATTTTTAAATTATCGTTTGGTTGCAAATTAATATTACAAAATGATAAATTCAAAGGAAAGTGACAGTTATGTATCGGGTCTGATGGCTGAGTGATTGACCCTCGGTGCCATAGGGTTCCGAATCCCTACAGTGCCATGGACTTTTTGTAATGATTGAAATCCACTTTATACCATAGGTCTCGGTCTAATATTACTGTGGTGTATAGGGTTGAAAAGCCTCTCTAGTAAAAAAAAAGAACACGTCTCCTGGTTCGAAATCTGGCAGTAGACAGACGAACTATCCAACATGGGGCTGTTACGGCAATGAAGTAAAAGGCAATTAGGTAATATAATAGTGAAATACACAAAAGGAAGTATGTTTGGAGTAGCAATTCCATAATACAGACAACCCCTAAAACACCACTCAAATAGTGGATTGCTGGAACATAATAATGTCACAATTATCATTGAATTTTTTTAAGTGACAGCAATAAATGTAGACAGTTTAAATCAAACTTTCGCTCCCACCGTACGCTATGTAGCCCAAATTTTGCATTCTGGTTAAATATACTATATGTTTTGTTTTAGTATAAAAGCTAATCAGACATAAAAGTGTTCTTGTAAGCTCATTTTACAGATGAGTTTCAGATCTTTCATGAATATCTATAAAATATGTGTAATTCTGGAACGCACTGATCTGCGAATGCCACACGTGTATTGAAAGTTTACGGCATAAATATATTCCTATACTTCGTCATTGGCTCAGTAACCCTATGGTTGGCTAATGCTGTCTGCCTACTGGCAGATTTCGAGACAGAAGATGCTTTCTTTTTATCCGGCAAAGTTGTCAGTACTACGTCCATCATTCTATAGTCATATTAGACTGAGACCTACGGTTTAAAAGTTGATTCGAACCGCTGCAAACATTCATGGTTCCACCGGGGGCTCGAACCCGAAATCTTCTGTACCGAGCATCTGAACGAAATATTAAACTTACTTATATATTAGACTTTTTGCAAAAATTAGACTGTTGCAAAATATTAGACTTTTATGTAATACTAACTAAGTCTTTTAATAAACAAACACTTTCCAAACTAAAGAAAATCGCATACTAGCTAAAAAATATTTCCAAAGCAAGAAATCGTATTATACCTAAAATCAATTTTATTCATTATTAAGAAAAAAATGTCTAATGTTAGAAAAAAAGATTCTAGAATAGCTTAACTATTTTCTCATGGAAAATTTAAAAAATGTATTGCCTGGCAAATCATGGAAATTTATATTGCCTAGCGAATTGCGAATTAAATCATAAGAATAACAAATGTCTGTGAATGACATAGGTTCTATTGTTAATGATATGTCGAATTGCAGATTATGTTATTAGCCTGCAAGAAGTTGAACTTATTCTACTGTTAATAAAACGCAATAACAAATAAATATTGTCAATTTAAAAAAATCTTAATTATTCAAATTAATAAATATTTATTCCCTTAAAAGAATTTAAAAGTATTTAGATCAATTTTAATCTTTCTTTGTTAATTTGTGTTTATTTTTTGTTATGGTAGGAAATAAATGTAGGTCAACAAGACCGAAAACTAATGACAATTATATATGTATCAGACAATAAATAAATTCTGTTTAATTCATGTTTTTTAAAATGATTCTTTATTAAAATAAAACTAAAATCATTGAAAAAAAAAAAATAAATTCAGTTATGAAATGATGAGTATTTGTTTATTCATGAATATTTGATTTGATAAAAATTAAATTAGAAAAAAAAAAACCACACATGGTGTTATTTGAATTTGTCATCTTAATTAGAAACAGGTATGATAGCATTTATTTAATTCGATGGTTAAAGAAGTCGGAATTAGTTTTTTTCATTTATCATAAAAGAAAATAAAAAGAAAAGCTCTCTGAGTGTCATGCAATACAATTTTGTTTACATTCTCTAACGCCCACAGAAATACACACAAATAAAAGAAACCTTTTTTCAGAAAGGAATTTTTAAACATTTGGAAATAAATGAAACTAATTTATTTTACATCTTTTATTTGTTTATTGAAACAAATATGTGTATCGCTATCACACACACTTAATTTCCACGCAATTAATTTAAAAATTCTTATTTCTCGAATTAAAAAATCTTTTTAAACAAATATTTGAACGAAGGAAAAGTTTGTTTACGAAATTTAACAGAGTAGTACTTTTTATTAGTCGAAATTCTTCATCTCTCGTGCTTTCCTTTTTTTATTCTAACCTATAAAGAAACAATTAAACACAAAAGTAAAAATCGAACAAAAGGCATTCTAATTAAGCATTTCCTCTCTGACATTTAAATTCAAGAACAAATTTTATTCTTTTTCTTATTTAAAAGACGACTTCACAAAGATTTCTTTTCGTAGAATTCTTTTTTTTTTTTGTTCTAAGACTTCCACTTCTGTATATATATATATATAAAACAGTCTCAAATAGCCGATAAATTCTACCACCGATTTTCTAATCAGAAGTCTTAATTCTCAGAAACTGTCTGACCGGGGTGACAATGAAAATTTATTTGGAATGTTTCCGAACATCCAAAGTGCCTTACTACGACCGGAATAGCACGGTAAAGGGATTATCGTCTGCTAGGTTTCGCACCCTGTTGCTAATGCATTTTTGCTCTCCCCTCCATGCTTGACGACCCATTAGGAAAAGAAAGAATGCAAGTTTGCGTCAAGCAGTATTTCCTCCTTCACAATACCTGTACCGGATCCCTCGTACAGGCATCGTAGTTGCTGAAGAAATCATTTTGTCACGTCTTTTAATTGTTTCTCAGAAAACTTCTTTCATGTTATTTTTATCTGATTTATTTTGTATGGTCATAGTTCCTTTCAGAATTTTTCAAGATAAATAAATAAATAATATGTGAAATCATATAAAAGATAAGTCAGATCCAATGTTATCCGATTTTAAATTGCCGAAAATTTGTAAATTAATGTTTCAAAAGATGAAGTCAAAAAAGTTAAATAATTATGGGTTTAATAGTTATGCAACAGGTCTGATGGGCGAATGACGTACTCTATCGCTGATTATGTAATTGTCATGCAAGAAGTTAAACCTATTCGTAATTGTAAATGAAACGTAGAAGAAGTAATGTAAATGAACAAAGAATATTCTTGAATAGCTTAAGTAGTTATTCATGGAAAATTGTTAAAAATTGCCTGTCTATTTACGAAATAAAAAAAAAAAGAATACAACTGTCTATAAGTGCTTTAGTTTCTATTGTTAATGATATCTGGAACAGCTTGAGATTATGTAATTAATTTGCAAGAAGTTAAATTTATTCGTGACTGTAAATAAAAACTATTAACAAATATTTGTGTTAGTTTAATAAAGTCATTAATTATTCAAATTAAAAAAATATTTATACATTTAAAATAATAAACAAAAATATTTCAGACAAATTTAATATTTATTTGTTAATTTGTGTTTAATTTTGTCAAGGTAGGAAAGAAACGCAGGTCAGCAATAAGAAAAAAATAATGACAGAGATAATGAGTCAGACAACAAATCAAATTTTGTTCAATTAATATTTTTAAAATAAATTTTAATAAAATAAAACTTAACGTATTGAAATGAAAAATAAATTAATTTATGAAATGATGAGTATTTGTATATTTATGAATATTTATTCAGGTAAAAATTAAAACAGATATAAAAAAATTATTGTGTTATTTGGATTTGCCATCATAATTAGAAATAGGAATTATAGCATTTATTTAATTCGATAGCTAAAGAAGTCAGAATTATTTTTAATTTTTTTTCATTCATCATAAAAGAAAATAAAAAAGAATGCCCTTTCAGTGTCATGCAAGGACATTTTGTTTACATTCTCTTACAGCCACAGCATTACACACAAATAAAAAAAAACTTTATTTCACCAAAGAATTTTTAATCATTTAGAAATAAATGTGACTCATTTATTTTACTTCTTTCCTTTATTGAAAAGAAATATGTGTACAGCTATTACATGCGTGCTTAATTTGCACGCGATTAATTTAAAATTCTCATTTCTGGAATTAAAAATCTATTTAAACAAATATTAGAACCTAGGAAAAGCTTGTTTACGAAATTTAATAAAATAATACTTTTATCAGTCAAAATTCATCGCTCGCCATTTTCTTTTTTACTCAAACCTATTGAAGAAACACAATTAAACACAAAAAGTAAAAAATCAAACAAAAGGCATTCTAATAAACATTTCCTCTCTGACCTTTTAAATTAAGAACAAATTGTATTCTTTTTTTTCTTAAAAAAAAAAAATACATCACAAATATTTCTTTTGTAGAATCCTTTTATTTTTTTTTTTTTTGTTCAAAGACTTCCACTTTTTTGAGCCTCGAACAAAGCTTTTGAAAAAAAAAAAAAAAAAAAAAAAAAAAAAAAAAAAAAAAAAAAAAGAGTCTCAAATTGTCGAGATATTCTTACCACCGATTTTCTAATCAGAAGCCTTAATTCACAGAAACTGTTAACTGGGGTCACAATGAAGATTTATTTGAATGTTTCCGAACATCCAAAGTGCCTCCTACAACGACCGGAATAGCACGGTAAAGGGATTATCGTCTGCTAGGTTTCCTCACCCTGTTGCTAATGCATTTTGCTCTCCTCTGTGTTTGGACGACCCATTAGAAAAGAAATAATGCAAGTTTGCTTCAAGCAGTATTTCTCCTTCACAGTACCTGTACCGGATCCCTTGTACAGGCATTGTTATTGCTAAAGAAATCATTTTGTCACGTCTTTCTAATCGTTTCTCAAAAAAAAACTTCTTTGATGATATTTTTATCTTAATTGTTTTTCGTGGTTATAGTTCCTGGAAGAATTTTTTCAAGTCAAATAAATGAATTATGTGTAGAATCATATAAAGTACGAAACATATCTGATTTTATATTATCGTATGTTTAAAAAATTAATATTACAAAATGATAAATTCCAGAAAAGTGTGTGGTAATTATGTAACGAACCTGATTTTTGAGTGATTGGCGCTTGATGCCACAGGAGGCGATACTCACTGTTGCCATGGACGTATCTAGTGGTTCTGAATCGATTTTAAACCCGCATGACCCGATCTAATAAAACTTTGTGATTTAGGTTGACAACCCTACCCCGTAAAGAAATCATCTTCTGTTTTGAAATCTGGCAGCCTTTGTCTACCATGAGCCTATTGCCCCAATGAAGAAGGGAATATGAGGCTGTTGCTCAGAAAAGAAAGGAGGTCAGGAGTTACTATTATATAATGTAGAAAAATCCTTAAAATTCCACACATGTAATCGATTGTTCCAAACCTTGTTACAACGTCTATTGAATAAAAAAAAATATATATATATACATACATATACAAATTTCGCTCTTCCGTTGTGGGAAGAAATACTGCTCACGTATAGCATATACTAAACATATATGCATTACACTAACATAAGCGCATTTAACCACAATGCACGATACGCCCTGCATAGCTTGCGGAATAACGAAAGTTTGATTTCAATGGTTCGAATGTACTGCTGTCCTTTAATATAAAATATATATTAAATGACAGCAATACACTTTGAACATATATATATATTCAATGGAGATTGTTAACAATGTTTATTTATTTTAACAATCGACTGCATGTACTATGTTGTTTTAAGGGTTTTCTACATTATAGAATAGTTACTGCAGACCTCCTTTCTTTTAGTGACAACACCATTATATTACTTTATTCTCCACTTCATTGGTATAACAGGCCCATGGTAGACCAAGGCCGATCTGCTTACTGGCCTATTTCTAGATAGAAGATGCTTTCTTTATATGGAGTAGGGTTGTCAGACGCCTGCTAAACAATCATATTAGAGCGGGACCTATGGTTGTAGAACCCGAACCACTACTATTATCCATGGCACCGCCGGGACTAGAAACCATAACCTGTGGACAGCTAGACGCTCGGACAACAGGCCTGTAAAAAAACTACCCCATTTCTTGAATATATCATTTGTAAAAATAATTTGCAAAAATACGACAATTTATTGAAAAAATTCTCCCAGGAACTGTAACCACTCAAATAATTCAGATTGAAATAAAATCAAAGAAGTTTTGTCTGAGAAACAATTAGAAAGACATGACAAAATGATTTCTTAGCAATAACAATGCCAGCACAAGGGATCCGGTACAGGTATTGTGAAGAAGGAAATACTGCTTGAAGCAAACTTGCATTCTTTCTCTTCCTAATGGGTCGTCCAAACATTGAGGGGGGAGCAAAAGGCATTAGCAACAGGGTGAGTGAACCTCGCAGACGATAATCCCTTTACCGTGCTATTCGGTCAGTAGAAGGCACTTTGGATGTTCGGAAACTTTCCAAATAAATCTTTTTTTTTCATTGTAACCCTCGGTCAGACAGTTTCTGAGAATTAAGGCTTCTGATTAGAAAATCTGTGGTAGAATTTCTCATTTTTTTTTTGTTCAAAGCTTTGCACGAAGTGGAAGTCTTTGAACAAAAAAAAAAATGATTCAAAAGAAATCTTTGTGAAGAAGTTTTTTTTAAAGAGAGTAAAAGAATAAAATTTGTTCTTGAATTTAAAAGGCTAAAGAGGAAATGTTTAATTAGAATGTCTTTTGTTCGATTTTACCTTTGTGTTTAATTGCGTTTCTTCAATAGATTTGAGTGAAAAAAAATGGCGAGCGATGAATTTTGACTAATAAAGTATTATTCTGTTAAATTTCGTAAACAAGCATTTACTTCGTTCAAATATTTGTTTAAATAGATTTTTAATTCCAGAAATGTGAGTTTTAAATTACTTGCATGCAATTTTACAGGTAATAGAGGTGCACATATTTCTTTCCAATAAACAAAAATAAATGAGTTTCATTTATTTCTGAATGAGATAAAAATTCCTGGGTGAAATGAAGGTTTCTTTATTTGTGTTTTAATGCTGGTGGCGTAAGAGAATGTAAACAACATTTTATTGCATTACACTGAGATGGCTTTCTTTTTTTTTTTCCTTTTATGATAAATGAAAAAAATTAAAATATTCTGACTTCTTTAACCTTTGAATTAAATAAATTGCTATCATTCTATTTCCAATTACGATGTCAATTCTAAATAATATAATACGTGGTTTTCTTTCTATAGTTTAATTTTCTGAATAAACATTCATAAAATAAACTAATATTCACCATTTCATAAATGAATTTATTTTTCATTTCAATACTTTTGTTTTATTTTAATAAATTAAAAAAATATTAATTAAACATAATTGATTTATTGTTGAAATCATTATCAGTGTCATTATTTTTCCTTCTTGTTGACCTACATTCCCTTTCTGCCATAACAAAAAGTAATCACAAATTAACGAATAAATATTAGAATTATCTTCTTGAAATATGTTTTAAATTCCTTTAAACGTATAAATATTTTTTTAATTTGGATAATTTGACTGTTTTTATTAAATTACCAATCATATTCCTTAATGGGTTTTTATTAACAATCAATATGTACTCCAATTCCAGAAATCGTTAGCAATAGAACTGAGATCGGGCCTGTTGGCCGAGTGGCTGGCGCTCGGTGCCACAGGTTTCAGGTTCTGAATAACGGTGGTGCTGTGGGTGTTTGTTGTGGTTAGCTCTCGGTTTAATATGTTTATAGAGCGTTTGGACGTAGGGCTGACAACCGTATCCCGTAAAAAGAAAACATCTCTCCTCTCGAAATTTGCTGATAGGCTGGCGGCTTGGCCCACAATGGGGCTGTTGAGCTAATGTAGAAGAAGTAGAATATATTTACTTATATGTACGTTATGGCACGTATAAAATTACAATTCACGTGTGGCTTTCACAAGTCAGTGCCTTCCAGAATATATTTATATCAAAGATATTATATTATACATATACATCAAAAGATTTGATATTATATACATATCAAATATCTGATGTAAGATGAGTTTGTCAAGAACACTTTGTGTTAGTATACTAAAATAAAACATACAACATTTAACCACAATGCAAGATTCGTGGTACATAGCGTACGCGAGCAAATGTTTGATTTCAACTATACGAGTGTACTATTTGTCATTTAAAACGTAGCCACATTCAATGGAGCTATACAATGTTTTTATTTTAACAATCGACTATTTGATAAGGGTTATAAGGGTCTACTGCATTATGAAATGGTTACCCAAGCATACTTGTTTCCATGAACATTACCATTGCATAAACTAATTACATTCTTCTTCATTGGCGCAACAGTCTTCATGGTGGTCAATGCCGTTTGTCTATTGCTAGATTTCGAGACAGGAGATTCTTTCTTTTTTGGTGTAGGTTTTGTGGACCTATCATAAACAATCACATTAGATCGGCATCCACGATTCAAAGTGGATTCCGAACACTGCAAACGTCCATTGCAACACTGGGACTCGAAGAACTGCAAACATGTCGCATCGAGCGCGTCACTCACTCGACCATCAGGACCGCCACATAGCAAATCACCTTTCTTTGAATTTCTTATTTTGCAAAAATTAAATTAATTATTAAATAAAATCGGATAAAATCGAATCTTCTTATTATTCATATGGTTTTATACATTATCCATTTATTTGGCTTGAAAAATTCTCCCAGGAACTACAAATAATTCAGAAAAATAACATCCAAATAGTTTTCCTATTAATGTGAAACAATTAGAAAGACGTGACAAACTGATTTCTTTGCAAATAACATTTGTTAAATTTTAAGGGATCGGCAGGTACTGTGAGGAGGGAAATACTGCTTGACGCAAACTTGCATTCTTTCTTCTAATGGGTCGTCAAACATAGAGGGAGAGCAAAATGCATTAGCAACAGGGTGAGAAGCAGCAGACGATAACTCCCTTTATCGTGCTATTCCGGTCGTAGTAGAAAGTGCACTTTGGATGTTCGAAAACATTCCAAATAAATCTTTTCATAGTGCACCCCGGGTCAAATGACAATTTCAGAGAATTAAGGCTTCTGATTGTGAAAATCGGTGGTAGAATTTGACTATTAGAGACCTCGCTTTTTTTGTTCGTTCAAAGCTTTCGATTCAGACCTCGCTAACAGAAGTGGAAGTCTTTGAACAGATTCTATGAAAAAATCTTTATGAAGTATTTTTTTTAAAAGAGTAAAAATAATAAAAATTTAATTGGAATGCCTTCTTTGTTCGTTTTTTACTTTTTCTTTTAAGCTTAATTGTGCTTCTTCAATAGGTGAGAGGAAATGGCGAGTAAAGAATTTGATTAATAAAAAGTTTTATTCTGTAAATTTCGTAAACAAGCTTTTCCTCCATTCAAATATTTGTTTAAATAGATTTTTAATTCTAGAAATGAGAATTTTAAATTAATCGCGTGCAAATTAAGTGTACATGTAATGTAGCAGTATCCATATTTCTTTTCACAGTAAACAAATAAAAAGAAGCAAAAATAAAGGGGAGTATCTGTTTATTTCCAAATGATTAAAAATTCCTTCGGGAAATGAAGGTTTCATTATTTGTGTGTAACGCTGTGGGCGTAAGAGAATGTAAACAAAATTCTATTGCTTGACTCATGAGTGGGCATTCTTTTTGATGATAAAGTGAAAAATTGTTTAAATAATTCTGAGTTCTTTAACCATCGACTGAAATAAATGGTATCATTCCTATTTCTAATTATGATGACAAATCCAAATAACACAATGTGTGGGTTTTTCTCTAATTTAATCTTTTATCTGAATATATATTCATAAAGTAAACAAGAAATCTCATCATTTCATAAAGGAATACATTTTTCTTTCAATGCTTTTTTAATTTTATATTTAATTTAAAAGTTATTTTTAAAAATATTAATTAAAAGAATTTTATATATTGTCTGATATATTATCAATGTCATTACTTTTCTTTTTCTTACTTATTGACTTACTTACATTTCTTTTCTCCTACTATAAATAAAGTAGACTCTAACAAACAAATAAATAATAAATTTGTCTGAAGTACTCTTTTAAATTCTTTAATCTTATCAAATTTTTCTTAATTTGAATAATTAACTATTTTATTAAATTGACAATCATTTTTGGTACGGGTTTTGTTAACAGACTTGAATAAGTTTACTACCTCCGGCCAATTACATAATCTGCAATTCCTAAAATCAATGCCACCTATATCGGGCTTGCTGGCTGAGTGGCTGGCGTCGGTCCCACCGGTTTCGATTCTAATCGCGGCGGTACCATGGGTGTTTGTAGTGGCTCGAACCACTTAGGTCCCGGTCTAATATGACTGCACAGCGTTTGAGCGTAGGGCTCACAACCATAAAAGGAAAAACATCTCGAAATTTGCAGTAGGCAGATGGCCCTCGCCAACCATACGGCAGTTGAGCTAATAAAGAAGAAGATGTTTACGTATACATATATGTTATAACACGCTGTAAAATTGCCATTCCCGCGTAGCCTTCAACAAATCAGTGCATTCCAGAATTTATATACATCAAAGATATTATATTATATATATATACATCAAATATGTAAATGATGTAAGATGAGTTTATCAAGAACACGTTTGTGACATTATAATAAAAATAAAACATATAGCACATTTAACCACTACTGCAAGATCTCGTGCTACATAGGGTACGAAAGAGCGAAAAGTTGGATTTAAACTATATATTGCCGTATTGAGTGTATTAAGCTGTCATTTAAAAAATACTTATATATTTAATCGAGAGTGTTAAATTGTTTGTTTTTAACACTCTACTACATGAGGGGACTCGAACACTGAACTTGTGGAAGAGAATATATAAGGCAATTTAAAAATAGATAAATTAAATCGGATCTGAATTTTCCTCTATATAAAGCACATATTTGTCGTGAAAAAATTCTCCCAGAGACTAAACCATATAAAATAACACAGATAAAAAATAAACCAAAGAAGTTTTCTCTAAGAAATAATTAGAAAGACTGACAAAATGATTTAGCAATACCAATGCCTGTACAAGGGATCCGGTGCTAGGTATCTGTGAAGGAGGAAATACGTGCTTGACGCAAACTTGCA
>BPLR01006714.1:0-22785 GCA_021605095.1 Caerostris extrusa
TATCGCTGTGTCTAATACAGATTTGTTAGTTGATAAAATTAATTTGTATATTAGAAAAAATTTAGTGCAAAAACTCGCAGAGGCAGTCTGCGTCTGTAATTGTTACCAAAATAAAACAAGATGTCAATAGCTTAATGAAAATAGTAAAGTACAACACTTTCCAGTAGATTCCATGACGTGTTGAATTGATGGAAACGAAAGTGAACATCTTTTGGCAAAAAAAAAAAAAAAAAACAGAAGAAAAGTGAACTAGATATTACCCTATCCCTCTTGACTTTTAAAAAGATACGAGACAAAATTAAGTCATCATATATTAGTGAATTATTATTTATTACCAGAGGAAAAAGTCTGGGAGACAATCGGAGATGACAGGAAAAAATTTAGTAGAAAACTTCGACAAAGAAGCTATTGCCAATTTTAGATTAAGAACTGGACACGACTGGTGGCCGAACATCTGGCCAAAGTAGGGATTGTAAACTCTGATATATGTGTTTATGTAAGACAGAGAAATGAATAAGGCCCCTTTTGTTTGCTCGGGACTGGACTCTGTTGTGCACTCTGTACTGTCCTAATCACACGGACTTTATTATTATGGTACTTCCAGTTTTTTTGTTAATCCTTAGAACATTAAACTTGTTTTTAAGGCGTTTTGGTTAAGAACTTTGGTCTTTTCACTTTGTAATTAGTCCCTGTGTAATTAGTTGTGATATAAAAATATGTAGTAGTATTAAATGAAAATTACATTTAATGTTGCAGGTAAATGAAATTCTATTTGCATAAGATTTTTTATGTTCCTTTATAGAATTGATGCTGTTTTAGTTTGCACTCCAACTTTTACACATGAGGAAATAGTCATGAAATCACTGGAGTCAGGTATGAGATTCAAATCAAAATATGTTTTTACTGATATATTTTTTTCAGAACAATCAACAAAATGTAATTTTAAGAGGATTCACTTCTTTGAACCATTTTTTTTTTGAAACAATGACTTTCATTCCATAAACTTAAATTAGAAAAAAAAAAAAAAAATCTGCCCTGAGAATCCTTTTATAAAATAAACTTTTTAACAAAATTTTTTTAACAATTCTAAAAATGTAATCAGAAGAGTAGGAAAACAAAAGCAGACTGTTCTTGTTTTAGACAATTTTTAACTTGTCAAATGTGCTAAAGTAAAAAATAAAAATAAAAGAAATATGTTAATTTGCTATTATTTTTTGTCGATGGATTTAATCCTGAATCGGTCAACGATACAAAAAGAAATAAAAAAAAAAAAAACTGAAATCTGCTCGGCAAAGTTCAACTTATCATGTGTGAACATTCGAGAACGGATGAATAAACTCAGGAATATGCCAATGTTTAATAATGCACTAGATATATGAAGCAATTGATTCGAATACTACAAGAATGGCAAAATTCCATAGCCACATGAATATAGCAATGTTGAATAGACCAAGAACTTCATGAAGAATGAATTGTTCAAGAATCTCTAAAAAGAATATACAAAAGTAAGATAAATGTAGTCGCAAATTAAGAATGAAGTATTCCAAATTCTACAAGAAACGTTATCACATACAATAACCAAAAGAAATATCGAAGTTTGAAAATTTTAGGCATAAATGAAGAATGAAGTATTCCAAATACAATAAGAAGCATTATACAGCTCAATAGACATGCAGAAATGTCAAAAGTTCTAAATATGAAACTTCAAGAAGAAAGAATTTATCTACGGGGTAGTTATAGACATTGGAAATACAAATGTTTAAAATTCCAACCCAAAACATGAAAAGTGATTCAAAACCATACTACAAAACACTTCAAGCAAAAGTCAAATTCTGCAGAAAATTCATGAGGATTAACGTTATTCATAAATCATTTCAAGATTTAAGGGGCCCAAACTACCATTTTCAGCCAAAATTTGCAAATTTGGAATGGAGTTTTATTTTGCTAGCTGCACTTTTTGGATTGCGCCACGAACCCCTAACCAGGACAACATCATGTTCACACATGATAAAAAGTACATTAAGGATATGAATATGGCATTATAATATCTGGATAATGAAATCATGAAATATTCAAAGTTACACGTTTATGCTGTGAAACTCATCACAATTCTATTTAATTAAAATAGAACATTTCTGTTTAATTAGTTAATAGCTATTTTCTAACTGCAATAGATTGGAAAAAAATTAGCAGTGACTTGATTTTCAAGCAGACATATATGAAATTGTAGATAAGGGACTATTGCGATATTTGTAATGAACACCCAATTCAGCAGAAAAGTGATTCTACAAACTTTTTGCATTCTAAGCAAATGCAAAAAGACGGAACAAAAACGTCACACATGACAAGAGGCCACACAAAAACACGTGCAACCAACTCATGTAGTTCAAACTACAGGACTACTTATAATCAGGACTACTTTACACGTGGTAGAATGATGTATCGCGAATTAATAGAATGAATCGTAGCGTGGCAAGCGTAACGCAAGTTTCGAATCGACAAAAGTGTCGTTTCACGAGGATAAAAGTGGATAAATTTTAGAGCTTGGTAAATCATAAAGTGTCCTATTTGAAAAAATATAAAGAGATTTATATCAAGAATTTCAATTTTATTAAATATTTTTTCTTCTAAATTCGAATTTTTATTATTCCTTGCCCCCAAAATTTATATTGTATTTATATGCAAGATTGTATAACACGGTTTTCTCGTCGGATTCACCTATCATGAAACTTCAGGTATTATTGTATTAATATTCGATATTTTGAAGTTTTTTTCACCAAAAGTAATTTTTAAGATTAAGTAATATTTAAAAAAAAAAAAAAAACACAATATAGAATTTCATGAAATAAGTTTAATTTTTCTAATCGGAATAAAATTCTTTCTATAAAGATAATTATAATTTTTTATTTAATAATTTTATTTGAAAACTGTTTATATATATTTTTTTATAGATCACTGTAAAATTTTATTTATTTTATAATTATTTCGAATTTAACATATTTTATAGGGTACATCATACTCACTTTCATGATTGTGCAGTAATATGAACATTTTTTTACTCTCTAATAGTATTTCAAGAACATTGAAGAATAAAAGATTTGTATCACTTCACATAGAATGTTAAAAAAATATTCACAGAGAAAGTTCACATTTTGTACGAAAAAATTATTATGTACCAAGTATTCATTTTTATGATGGAAAAAAATCGAGAGTTTTCTATAGAAAAAAATATCCGAATTGTTGTGTCATATCGATCAACACAACATTTAATATGCAAAAAGTATTTTTGCATTTGATAAAAGTTTACATGTGCTGTAGTTCTTTCAAAATATGTTTTTTTGAAAATAATATTTCATAACTATAAAATTGCAAAATTGATATTTAAATCTTCATAATCAGTAATATAAATTTTCAAAACTTTTAAAAGGCAAAAGACGTTTGTAAGTTGTGTGTTTCTAAAAGATTTAATATGCAATATTTAAAAAGACAAAATTTAATCGAATAACTTCGATTAAGTAGATTTCGATAAACCATTTCCAAAAATCTAAAAATTGTATTTTTTGTTTTTTATTACAATATTGTGATTGCCAAATCCCAAATATTTATTTATGGTATTTAAATTGGGAGTTCCATGGCGACACTTAAAAATAAAAAAGTAAATCTTCTGGTAAAATAAGTAAAATCTTCTGGTTTTTCAGGTAAAGCTGTCTTTTGTGAGAAACCTTTGGCATTGAATGATGAAGGAATAGAACGATGCTTGAATGCAGCTAAAAAATACCAAAAACCTCTGTTATGTGCTTTTAATCGGTAAACGTTTCACCGTTTTAAATCAAATTTTATTTAATAACGCATATTACTTTTTCTATACATATTTATTTGCATAAGAATTATTATATAGTACCTTATATCGAAATAAGCAAATTTAATCATATTATGATATATCTTTGAACAATATTTCACGTTATAATATTAATGTATCCAAGAATAATTAATTACTTTACTTATCATTTACTTTACATAGACGTTTCGATCCCGGTCTGAGAAGTTTGAAGGACAGAATTGATGCTGGTGAAATTGGAACAGTTAAAGTCGTTAAAACATGCAGCAGAGACTCTCCTAAACCTAGCATTGATTACTTGAAGATATCAGGTATTGCATTCGTTCAAATATTTTTTTTTTTTCTGTATTAAAAAAATGAATAAGGTGTTTTTCATTAAAAGTTTAAAATCGTAAAATTTAAATGAATAACATAAGATACAACCCATGACAATTTTCAAGGTATTACAGTGAATATTCAGGGACCTGAATGGCCGAGTGGCTAGCGCTGTAGCGCTCTGTACCACAGGTTTCGGGTTCTCCGGCATTGCCATGGATGTTTTTGTAATGGTTCGGACTCAGCTTTGAACCGAATGTCATAGTCAAACAGGATCGTAGAGGGTTGCGGGGGTTTTGTTACTCCGCGTCCGTAGTTTATCTTCAAGCTACACGCACCTTCTGGGTAGTGTTAGGTGAGTAACGTCTGTGCAGCGCTTGCCTTAAGGCATCCAAGACAACTGTCACAAGTGTTTGCTAGCTACATTAAAAAAAATGTGAATATTCATACTAGATAAATCCATTCCGTTATCCATCTAGTTATTTTAGGTTGGGATCTGTTCTCTTATGACTAACACCAGATGAAAAATATAATAAAGCCTACCAAATCACCCATGTGCGGAACTACCCCGCATGCTCTCGTTCATTGAAAATGACGAAATGATTATATAACATCTTTGGAGTTTGAACCGCGAGAACCTTTCTTTCGACCCTGTAATTCAGTCAAGGCAAGTCTGATCTTTCAATGCGAGTATCAGGGAAAAAAAAAGTATCCTTGTAATTTTTTGCCTATAATCAATGGATTATATGTTAAAACACTTTCGGATTTAGCTGTGCAGATTAAAGGTACTGTGTAAAATATGTGGGTATTTTTTTTTTTTCCTCTCGAGTTTCTTGAAAACCAAAGTAGTGAAAACCTATATATTAAAAAAAAAAATATATTATGTGTGCATCAATACATTGAAAAGTTAACTGTCGAAATTATGATAGAAAATTAAGTATGATTTTAAAATAATGTTCTTGCGAATATATGAAAGATAATGCCAGTTTTATTTATGGGCTTACAGTTATGAGTTCGCAGAATAATTAAGCTATATTCCTACGAACTGCATGAGGCACATGCATCTTGGAACTTCTAATATAGAAAGTTCCATGTGTCACATTAAGTGACAGCAGTGACCATCCCTAGATACGCACAGTTGATTGTTGATAGCAGAGCAAACCAGACTCTTAGTGCAAGTTGTTAGCTCTTTTGGTTCAACTTACGCCTGCGAATCCTTTTTTCTAAAATGAAACTGACCAAACACAAAACACTCTCAAACATAACGGACGCTAACTTGCAACACTCATTACGATGTGCAAATACCCAAATTGAGATCGATTTGCAAAAGTTAGGTGAAAGAGTGGAGAAACAAATATAGCACTAGTAAAATAAATATTTTTTAATGATTTAATTTTTTTATTTCATTTTTAGTGTTATATATTTCTTTTATAATGTGCGTTTAGTATCATGATTATTATTATATTATCTATGTTTACATGTAAGAATTATAGTAAATACAATGACAATTACTCATTATGTTTAAATGTTCCACTCCAAAATGTCCAGGTCAAAAAATAGGGGATATATAATTAGTAGGTCTAGGTCTAATATGGGGATATATAATTTTATATGCGGCCCGCGGTGTTAAGATGCATTTCCAAAGTGGCCCGTAAGATCGTTTTGGTTGGCCATCCCTGATCTAGTAGATATTTTTTATAACCCAAGATCTTCTACTAAAACCACTATGAACGCAAAAATAAAATCTCTTTTAGAAGTTTCTGAATGTTTTGAAATAAATGAATTAAAAATACAACAATTTATATGCATGTGCATAGTTATATAAATTAATATCAAAATGTTATTCAATTATCAGGAGTTGAGATATAATTGTTTTTTTAAGGGGGCATATTCCATGACTGCGCTGTTCACGATATCGATTTAATCTGCTGGGTGTTGGGAGAATATCCCGTGAGTGTGTCCTCCTTCGCCCACGCACATTTCGAGGACATCAAGGACCTAGGTGATCAAGATACCGTTTGCATCATCATGAAGTTCCCCAGCGGTGCCCTGGCAACTATCGATCTCAGCAGACATGCTGTCTACGGTTACGATCAAAGAGTAGAGGTGAGTAACAGAGACGTTTGAGGAAAATTTTTGATCCATTCATTTGTTGTATGAAAAAGCGAACGCATTTCCATACTTACTGGAATGAATTCTGCTCTTATTTGCCATTTTGCAAAATGGTATCATTAAGGATTCACTGATTATGAAGGCCACATATACACCATGTAACTTGGCCCAAGGGCGCACTAAAAAACATCTCCAAATTATCTATATGTATGTGTTTGTGTGTTGCGTTACAAGATAAATAATATATAAGTAATAAAAAACGAAGAATTTGAAGTGTGATGTTACGTTTTTTAAAAGGTGTGTTAGTTCTTTGCACGAATTTTTGTGGCAAACAAGTGCAAAATGTGATTGCACAAATGGTTTTTATTTATAGTTTTTTTTTTTTTTTCGATATTCGTTTCTAAAATTTTTCTTGCACAAATGCATACTGATCCAAACAGATTTGAAAATTTTAATTTATTCTACTGTGCCCAAAATGTAAAACCAATTTTAAATTCCCGGGGTTTATGGTATTTCAATTTGTTTTTCTTTTTTTTAGGTTGCTGGCACTGTCCTTGACATCTGTGGGAAATTTCACGTCAAAATATTCATTAGTGTTCGAGTCACGCTTGGCTTTGTGAGACGCTAAAACTGATTCCGGCGATTTTTAAATGTCTGAATTCATTGAGCAAAAAGAACTTGCATTCAATTTTGTTTGCGGAAACGTATAGAATGTTGCAGAAGGCATTCGGCGAGCAAACTGTATCGGAAAGAAATGTAATTGGATCATAACTGGAGATGAGACTTGATTTATGCTTACGACCCGGAAACAACCGATCAATCGAGCGAACATTGTTTGCATTTCTTACTAAACTAAAATTGGTTCTTATTCCCTGTTCAATCTTTTCTCAAAATCCAAAGATATTTCAAAAGAACTACCAATTATAATTTTTAAGATGTTTAAATGTGTTGTCGCTATCTAGCGACTTAGTTGTGTCAGGATTAAGACCAATCTCTTTCTTTAAATTAATTTATTATATTACAATATTAACAATACTACATACATATGGCACCTTGTGCCTCTTCTACAATAGCATTAATAGTTAATAACCATGAACACATAACGTACGGTCACTGACCGTGTATCTCGCTCAGACGCTCCCAGCATTCTCCTTTGTCGTCTCAAATTGTAACCGCAACTCAACTCAACAGTAACTCAAAATGTACCAGTTCACACAGTTATAGTCCCGGTTACTTGTCACAGTCGCGACCTCGCGGCTGTCTATCAACAATTAAACCATACATATGTATATTGGTTTTTAAGATGGACATGTGATAAGGCGATCAGTGGTCTGTGAACCCTGGCATACAATGAGCAAAAGAGAATGACTTTCGCATAACTTCTGACAAGTCGTCAGAAAACGTAGTAAGTAGAAAGTGCATGATGGCTGCTGCGAAGATTTAATGCTCACTACAGGTCGAAAGTTTTATTTAACTAAATGTGCATTAGCAAATATTTAATCTCTCCATGGTGGAAACAAATTTTCAAATGAATGAATGAATTTAATAAGTGACCCCGATGCAATATGAGTTAGAGCTCTTTATGTTTATTAGAAATAATCACTGGACACATCTATCTGGAAAAATCCAGTGCTTCATTAGAAATAAGCACTGGATCTTTCGATCCGATGATAACCGTTTTAGTTGCGTTATTCCGAAGCTAAGGAAGTGATAAACGGGCGAAAAATTGTGCGCCGCGATAATTTATTATTTGAGAGTGGTGGTTTGCACCACGAGTAGAACAAAACAGGTCGTCTGATTAGGCTTTTACATGCATGTATTTTTGTAATTGTATTTAATTTTGCAATGTTTTTCGGAATGTACGGTAATTATACAATCTTTTCCTTGATATTATTTATAATGCTGTAATAATGATTGATTGATTTGCATTCAAAATACCGTAAATAATGTAGTACTTCATTAGAACACGTTACTATATTAACACAACACATAGGTATCAAAATTCGATATCAAAAAGTATGAAGTTTATTACTAAAAATGCATTTATTGATTAATAATACTTTTTGGTATATAGTTTCTTATGTAATTTTTTTGGATGGACATCTTTGCACTGGTGTTATAACCAAATCACGTAATTTTGAACCGAATTACAATGAGGTCTGTAATTTGTCTGTTTAGTCTTTCGATTTCTAAACAAAACATTTCTAACAAAATAAAATAATGCATTAGTTCGGTTTTCTTGATTTCTTTCACAAAAATTACTTATTGTGTATTAGTAACTTTGGAATTCGTAAGAGACAAAATCAGATATTACAATTAAAGCCTTCTAATGATTTAAATTTATTTGCTGTTTCTCCTAGCAAACTTTTGTTGTTACGATTGTGCTCCACATTTTGAAAACAAAAAATTTTGGTCCACTAAAGATGATTATTTTATTTAATGATTTGTTGGGTGTACGTGGCGCCATCTATTAAGAATTAAAATATTAAATGTAATTTCATTTTAATTAATAAAATCGTTATTATGTGGTTGTTTGATGACAGCACTTTTACTTTTCCCAGGTGTTCGGATCGGATGGAATGCTAACTTGTGGTGAGCAAAGACCCACAGGAGTGCAAGCTCACAATGTGAAAGGGAAAACTGCCGTACCAATCTTCTTCAGTTTCGCATCTCGCTACCAAGAATCGTACGCAAATGAAATGGAACATTTTCTAAGTGTAGTACAAGGTAAATAGAGTTATTCTTAGTTAATTATAACGGATTCTAAATTTTGAAAAAAAATATTTAATAAATTTGTACACAATTTTCTATAAAAAAATATCACTAAAATTAAATAAAATGAGTAAATTAATATGTGGATAAACTGAAATGAAATTTGTTATTCGATTTCACTCCAATTACACTTTACTTCCACATATGAAGTAATCTAATGTATGTATGATCAAGTTGTAAATGTTAAATTTTTTTAAAAAGCTGTCCATTTTATATAGAATCGCTAAAATATCCTTTTTTAATACATTCTTTTCTTTCTTTCTTTTAAGTAAGTACCTACCATCTACGGAATTGCAGGTACACTTTTAGATGTACTAGATTTCAATGTAAAGGTTAAGCTAATAAGTATAATCTCTCTCTAAATGATTTTTTTAAATGCAAGGGAAATAAAAAAAACAGCGTATGAAATGTGGAAAATTATCGATATTTCACATTAATGTTACTTTTTAACTATGTTTGAATTTGAAATTAATTTTATTTCAATTTGCGAACTATTTTCCATATGAAAATTTTGTCATGATGTATCTATTGTATAAAAATAAATATTATAAAAATCATTACTTTGAAAAAATGGTTTTTTATTAAAATGAAGTTAGTGTTTTATTCTTGCTGGCTTATATTTGGTTCACATATTAAAGATCATGACTTTTGCAACTTTAATGAGTAATTATGATTTTTCAACCAACTTCATATTTGAAAATTTATAATCATAATATGTAATTAGAGCTTCGCAATATTTTGTTAATGCGTTGTGTTAAGAAAAATTAATTTTTACAATTTTCTTATAAATAAAGCATTTCATGAAATAATCCATCTTCAATTGCCATAGATTTTGAAAATTAAATCATACTACAGCAGAATTTAATTTTTGAAGTTTCTTCATTGATCACATGGCGCCATCTGTTGTCTAAAATATGTATTTAATTTTTCTTTTTTTTTTTTAAATTGGAAGCGATTTATCTATTTGTTTTAAATCGGTGTCCTTATATTTATTATAGAAATAAAAGTTGTTGGTAAGTAAATGTAAGTTAATGCATTCTTAGAGGATTTTCAGAGAAAACTGCCCCCAAACCTATTTACTCTACTCTTAGTTTAGTCAGCAATTAAATAAAATACATAACATTTTTTTTAACTTAAAAAAAAAAAAAATCATGCAATAATAGAGTTTGGGAGATAGTGCATTTTGCTTACTTGGTCAAACTGGTGACTATAAGTGAGGCCGTGTCCTGAAATTTGGAGAAAGTAGCTTTCTTCCTCCGTTATTCAATGTCAGAACTTGACGACCGGTGGATTTATAGGCGAGTCCTCCGTTATCTGAATTTGGAAATATTTGCTGTAGTTTCCACATCGCAGATATACGTTGGTATTTGACAAGAAGAACAATAATATTTGCTATAATTATTAGAAAAAAAATTACATGTTTTTATAAAATCACTGCTGCATATCTAGAAAAATTCCACGTGCACGTTATTTCTCATTAAGATTTTGAAATTATGGTAATCGTTACTATTTGTAGGCTGCTGCGGAGTATATTCTACTGTGTACAGAATATCTAGTGAGAAAATGTAAGAAAAAAACTACATGTGCAACCTATTACCCATACCTTTGCAAATTATCCGCTAATATTCCACTACTAATGGAAGAAATCGTTCATTCGAACTTTAATTGTCCATTGAATGAGTTCGCATATTTAGTGTACATACATTAATGTGGCATGTAGTTTTTCAAAAATGTTTAACTAGATTTTAAGGTAACATAAATTGTTCACTATTAATTTTCCTGTGTTGCATTTAAAAATACTATGTAAAAAGAGGAGATGGCCATTACTTTAGCAGCAAAGGAGTCAGTGTTCATTTCTTTTCTGGCAAAGCGGTGCATGAAATAATAAAAATCTTAAAAACTCCAGAAATGTATTGAAAATCTAAAGTGGGCAGGGAAAAAAATTAATTCATCCTATTCCCTAAATTTTTTTCCCAGAGAAGATTATGTATTTTAATTTTCAAAATTTTTTTCATAATGAACTAATTTCTTTTTGAAATGATGAATTAAATGCACCTATTTCATCATGCTACGAAAGTTTATGTAAATACTTTTTTAATTAATTAATTAAAAATTTTGTGATTGTTTTTAGATTTTATGATTTATTGTGTTAAGTGCTTGTATTCTGTAAAAATACGACAATGGGATTTGTACAAGATGAAACATTATCAAATTACTCAAGTTATTCGAATTTGGCGATACGTTTAGAGATATTGGCGATTTTTCATTAAAAGCTATTACAAATAACTCGAAGGGTACAACATAGCTACTGTCCGACCAGCCATGGCGCGGAAAAAATTGGCAAACGACCAATCAAACGGATTCAAACACATTCGTATAAAAAAGAAAGGTAATATTAGAAGGATTTTGATTACAATGAAAATATTTTTAATATTTTAATTTAAAATTTGAATTACATCAAAAGAAAATAGATGAAAAAAAATATTCTTCAATAGCTAATAATTTTTTTTCTTCCGTCTGACTAGCGCACCTAATTTCTATTACCGTAGCGTTTTTATCCCTAGCGTCCAAACAGCGAATAAGAGGCGAGCATTTTTGTTCTGACAGTCTCCGTCTGACCGCGAAAAACAACCCATGTTATATCTGGCTGTGAGTGACAGCTGGACGTAAATGGGGTCGCTCTGATGGGCGGAAAAAAGCGACTCTTGCCGAAGTGAGGTCAAAACACTTAATTCTCTGTCAAACCGGATTTTAATGGGTTTGCGAAAGCCACTCATGCTCTCATCTGAAGGGGCTTAACAAAAAATCGATTCGTTCCTTTCCTCCTTTAAATCCAAATTTACTTTTCCACTGAATGATTGTATTGATTCCTTCTTTTATACGAGCAAAAACAAAAGAAATATCTTAGAAGATCCTCTATTGTTTCTATTAAGTTAAGAGTCGTATAAAGGATCCCACAATCTAAGAGTTTAAAATGAGCTAAATAGGAATTCTATAAAGATCTTCAACAGCGTAAATAGTAATTGAGCTTTTGCTATTACTCAGTAATTTATGATTTTTATATATATCTGCTATTGTAATCTGAATCATTTGCTATTTGATATACAGTATAACTCAAAAGTCGATTTTACCCATGAATTTAGTAAGAAATACAAACACAAATTTGTGATTACAGGTGAACATGATTCAGTTTATATTGCACAATCTAGAATCACAGTAAAGTTTTACCTTTCTCGTGTTTTCATTAAGAAACGCGTTGTATCATGCATTGTGGAATAGCTTTAACTTCATATTAAATGCTATCCAAAATTTTCTCAAATTGCGAGGATTATATATACTCTGTTTTAAATAACAATACCAGGAAAAATTTGATGAAAAGATTTTTCCTTAAGATTCGGCAATCCCTTCTTTTCCTTTACGCTTTGAGCACGACGCCATTTCGTTACAGCAGTATTTTCTTTATTTCTCGTTGTGGATTTCGTTCTTAATTCAATACGTCCTTCAATTTAAGACGAAACTTCGAAATAATGTCCAACAGCAAAACAACCTTCCTCTCCTGAGAGTGACACAATGGAAAATTGCATCTTTTTTTTATTCAACATTAGCGGTATAAAAATTAAGCCTGCTGATCCGATGTGTGGTGTATTATCTGAAAAACAAGAATTGAGTTATGTTTACGTGTAGTCAAAAGCAGGCAGTTTTTTCATCAATTAAAAAGTTATTGGTAAATTTATGGGTATACCAATTTTTTTGATCATAAAATAATTACGGTTGTCATTTAAAAAAATTTTAAAAAAAACACACTCAGAAATTAAACCACCCAAAGAACTTGGTAACAATATTTGATAATCTTAGGACTTATTCATTGTTTTCACTTTAGGTACTGAAGACTGCGATGTGACTGGAGAATCCATCCTTGCTGTCTCGAAAATAGCATCTGCTTGTGAAGAATCCGTGCACAAAGGAAAAGTGGTTACCCTCGACTGGAAGAGTGATCAACCCAATGGATTTTAAAAATGCTTAACTTAATTACTCTGTTTAAATACTTGAAAAATAAATAATTGTGACTGCATGTATATATAGCTGTTAAAAATGATTTACGTATTTATTTGCATTGAAATCAATAAATCATAACTTTTTTTTTTTTTTGTTTCAAGTATTTTTTGCTGAAATATATGTGCTGAACAATGTTTTCCACTTTTTTTAATAGAACACTGTTGAATTGAAGAGATGTGATTATTTTAATCCTCTTGCAAAATCATCAACACTATATTGTTTTAAAAACAAATAATATAAAAAAATTTTTAAAGTCAATTTCTACTTTTTTTCACTATACTGCAGAAACTCCTATTAAATTTTTCCATTCATTTTTAAGATTATCAGCGCCATCTATTGGTAGATATATGCAACCTAAATTTAAAAAAAACTAATTAATTAATATTCGAAAAACTGTATTAACAAGTGCCAAAGTGTCATTCACTACAAGTCAAAAAATGTATTTTGAACTTGGAGTGGATGAATAAAAAGTATTTTAGGAACGATTGAAAATTTGAACAAGATGTATATAGGAGAATGTGAGCTAATAGAAGGAATTGAAAATGCATCAATTAACGTAAGCTCACTATTTAACTAGGAGGTACCATTTAGAGTAGTTCTTTGTTTCTCATAACACGGATTTCATAACAGAGCAATTTTTGAACTTACTCCGTGTTATACAAAAGTGGTCACCCGTATTAAATATTAATTTTGAGTAAAAACTATAATCGTTTTATAAAAATATTTACTTGCAGAAGTATTTTATTAAAAATTTTTGCACAGTTTTTTACTGAAATAATTTAGTTAAAAGTTAAGAATATGGCTACAATATAAAGGTAGTGAATTACTTAAAATTTTTATTATTAAAAATTAATTTAATCATTTGAATAAAAATATTAAATACATAAAATTTAAGTTATTATTTAAATTAATAAATAAATTAATTTGAAATATTTCGCAACTTAATATCTTTTGTTTAAGTTTTCTTTTATAATTTTGTTGAACAAAAGGTCTCTATTTAAATTATTTACTGCTAAAATCTAAAATAGCATTATTAATTGAATAAAAGTACTAAATTAACTTTTATTCAACTCAATCTAAAAGTAAAATAATAATAATTTTTTTTTCAAAATTCCTAGAAATTTTTATTTAAAAAATTACCTTATCAACTGACCGACTCGTGGCTCAATGGCAACGTGCGTCCCTGATGAGCATTAGGGCGGAAGTTCAATCTACTGGCGGCTTTGTTGTAGGCACTGTTTAAAAAACAAGGAGACTTGATGGCGTTTTGTGATGTTCAACATTTGATGGGAATTTTTCGGGTTTTCTCCCATACGATAAGCAAAATGCGGGATACTTTACCTGGGGGTCCTCCTGGAAGGCATTGCCCTCCTTCCTCAGCGTCATGGAGCCAAGTCAGACCTCTACTTACTCCGTCACAACAGAAATTGACCACCCTCTTCCATGAGTACAAAGATTCACGGATTTGGTTCATATGTTGCTGTCTACCAAGTGGTAAAAAGAAAATTACAATCATCCCTCATCAAGTAGTAAATAAATAATTCATGCAAGAAAACCGTGATTTCTTCAGCACCACTTCCATCATACAGTGAAAAACCCAATGCTTAAAAAATTCATTCACTTTGAATAAAAGCTCAGACCATTTTTATGGAACAGTTCTTGACATCTTACCACTTCAATGTACCTCACTATAAAAGCGATGCGACACCTCAATATAAGCAGGCGTGGATGCAGTTAGTTGATATAAATTTAAAGAATTATACTTATTAAAATATAAATGCACAGACGCTCCTCTCCCATCTCCTCTGAGATATAGAAAAAAGTGCACAATTATAGTAAGAGAAGAAACGCGTACAAAGAACTGAAGGTAAGATTGTAAATCTTGGTTTTTATCCATAATTAAGTTCTTTTTCCATCCACACTCCCCTATCCTAAATCAACAAACAAAACGTTGAGCCCATTTGTTGAACCAGTTAAAATTTTCTGAAACTTGCAGGTTGGGCAACTGGATTGTAACTGGGGTATGGTTGGGTTGAGATACTTGGAGAATGACACAGGTTGGAGAACTCACAGCATACACAAAACACAGACATACAATATTTAACACGTTTAAAGATAGAAGTGGTATCCTTTGCACGAATCTATAATTATCTAAACTGACACTCGCCTAGGGCGCAGGGTGCGAAAGTTACTTCTTCACGAGAGTCTGTAACCAACTAATGCTCCGATGCTCTAAACATATTCCTCTACGGATTCCTACTACTCTCCTCAACTACCTCTCGGATGAGAGATTATAAACTAAACGTTTTCAGCTGGAGTAGGTTGCACTGTACTTAAAATCAGTTTAAAGTCTGAGGTTGACTGACTATTTCTTCTGAACGCAACTTTTGCCAATATGCAGGAGGAAGCACGTTTATAAAAGCTATATTTCATGAGCTAAGTAAAAAACTCGCTGTTAAATCTAAAAAAAATCAAAGAAATCCTTTTTACCTCACCACTGTCAAGAAATTTGTGTATTCAAAACCATGCTGGTAATCATGATCAGAGCAACGCTAGACACAATCAACTTTGCTAAGCAATGATGGCTAATTACAATATCAGTTTATAAGACATTAATTACAGTAGGAACTTTTTTTGTTAATCAATTTTTTTAAAGGATTATATAGTATTTCTTAAAACCGACATAGAAATGATGCCGTTAGTCTACGTACACTCGTAGGACGGCCAAATAATTTAACATTAATATAAAAACAATTAATAAAAATACGAAAATTAATACTGAAACAAACATTTACCTTTTACTTTTAATGAATACTAATATATACAATTACAAATCAAATTTAGGATTTTTACATTGGCACTTGAAACAGAATAAATAAAAAATGTTTATAGAGAAGCAATCATAATATTACGTACCTCAAATGAAATATTCCATGGGTGGGTAGGCAGTGATTTACCAGTAGCCTCAAAACCTTTTTAACAAAAAAGAATGCTCCCCGCAATTCAAAGATGGACATAGATATATGTTATAAATTATCAAGTAGCCATTCTCATCCCCATAAAAAATTGTGTACCAGGCTCACGCACTGTCGCAGATCGTTCGCTCTGCTTTCAACGGGTCTTCCTTTTTGCCCGCAAAAACTCCAAAAAAAAAAGGGTCCCACCAAAACCGACCGGTTCTTTGACCTGACCTGATCGGGAGGGGTTAACCATTCCTGGATTCATACAAAAAATAAAGAGAAATTTTACCCACACACAACAGGATGCTTTACCAGCCACAACTTTAGTATTAATATCTTTTTAGAACACAATGAATCTTTTCAGATACTTATTGAGAGAAAACATGATGTGCTCGTTTTTGTAAGATTTATAATTTTGATTGGCAATTTTACTAGAAGAAATATCAAGGCCCAATGCAAGCAATTTTATCATATCAGTTAGCAACGATACATGGCGTCCAAAAATGTAGCGAAAAAAATGTATATCAAAAATCAATAAATGTGGTCAAAAATTGCCTTGGCGGATAACGTCCAATAAATAAAAAGATCTCCAACCCTACCTGCATCAATTGTAGTGCAAGTGGATACATTTCTCGTGGAGGAATTATCTACTCTGTTTTCTCTAAAATACAACTCAGAAGAGGGCAAATGATAAAAAAATATTTTCCCAATACATACCTAGTTAATCCTCCTAATACTTTTGTCCAAATGGTGAAAGCAAACATCTCAGCCTCAATTTTTCTATAGGCCAATATCGAAATTCACCAAAAGGTACTTCTCCCTTTGATCTTCTTATAAAAAGAAAATACCAGAAAATCCATAAAGAGAAATAAAAATTGGATAATCCATCAAGTTATGAATGCTTTTCCTGAAACTTTTGAAACGTTACCTCAAATAAAAAAATAGATAGCTTTTGGATAAGTTAGACTTTTTCATGCAGGCTCTTACACTCGGCTGCTATAGATAACTCTTAATCTCCCACATTTTAAGAATTCTTTTTATACTTGATAACTTTTTTAAGTTTTTATATAATTTTCAACGATAGGTTAATCATTTTCAATGCTTTAATTTACTTAATGATTCCAATATCAAGAAACTCTTTCAATGAGAATCAATATATTTAAAACATTAAAAAGTTAAAAAAAAAGTAAATGCACGATGTCTTAATTAAAATAGGTGTAATAGAACTTAAATAGTACTTACTAATATGTAAAATCACCATTAAGAAAAATAAAACTAAAAATTATAAAAATTATTAATAATATATGAACTATACATATATGCAAGAACAAAATAATAAACAAGATTAAAAGGAAAATTACATAAAAAATTAATTATTTAACTTGAGAAAATATTTAACAATTATTAAAATTAATGCCAATAATTTGGAATATTAGAGGATTTTTTTCAAAAACATATAACTATTTATAACGATTGTTTACAAAAATTCAACTGTAGTAAGAAAAACAATATTGAGAACATGTATCAATTTTTGACAAATTAAATAAAAATTTATTTCCCTGAATCAAAATATTCTTCCTTTTGGAAACTGAATATTTTTCATTAATAAAAATAATATTAATTAATCATCATATCATTAGGAATGAAAATAAAGATGGTATAAAAAGTATTTTTGAAGAGCACTTATAAAAAGGCAACTTTAAGTGATCATATCATACAGCGAATATTGATTATTAATATTACTGTGAAGATTGTTCAATATACAAAAACTCTTTTGTAAAACATCAAAATTAAATTAACATTGAATATACAAAAAAAAAATGCAAATTAAAACTGATTCAATCTGAAATTTGTAGTTATAATTTACATTATTTTTGAAGCAGAAGAAATATATATAGCTAAATTGCGCAGCTTTTACGTATATTGATTAAACCGTATACCGATTATTATATTACCGTATATCAATTCGTCGATTCCATTATACAAAAAAAACTCTTTTGTGCAACATCAAAATTAAATTAACAATGAACATCCAAAACAGCAAAATTAAACTGCACAACCTGAAATGAGTAATTATAATCGACATTATTTTCGACACAGAATAAGTCTAAATTACGCAGCTTTATATAGATTTAACTGTATACCGATTAATATATTACTGTATATCGATTTGTAGGATTCAGTATACAAAAACTCTTTTGTACAACATCAAAATTAAATTAACATTGAATATTAAAAAATAAATAAATAAATTAAACAAAACAACCCGAAATTAGTAGTTATAATCTACATTTTCAAAATAGAGAAATACACATATCTAAATCAAGCAGCTAGTACAGTATATAGATTATTATATTACAGTATATTGATTGTGGATATCAGTATACAAAACTTTGTTGTACAAAAACAAAATTAAATTAACATTGAATATGCCAATAAAAAGCAAATTAAACTGCATAACCTGAAATTAGTAGTTATAATCGACATTATTTTCGAAACAGAAGAAAAATATATATATATATATACATATATACAAATATATAAAAATACATATATATATATATATATAAAGTGTACAAAAATATATGTAATACATATATATATATATATATATATATACAAATATATGCAATACATATATATATATATATATATATATAAATATATGCAATACATATATATATATATATATATATATACAAAATATATGCAATACATATATGATATATGATGCATGCATATATATATACAAATATATGCAATACATGTATATATATATATATATATATATATATATAGAGGTATATGCATATATATATATATATATATATATATATATATACAAATAGATATAGTATGCACATGACAAGTATTTCAAATATATATATATATATATATTATATACAATATATGCAATACATATATATATATATATATATATATATATACAAATATATGTAATACATATATATATATATATAATATATATATATACAAATATATGCAATACAAATATATATATATATATATATATATATACAAATATATGCAATACATATATATATATATATATATATATATACAAATATATGCACACATATATATATATATATATATACAAATATATACAATAGATATATATATATATATATATACAGCATATATATGCAATACATATATATATATATATATATATATACACATATAAGAATGACACAGTTTTTACAGTATATCGATTAAATTATATCTGATTGTAAATTAATCGCTTACCAAATCTAGAAATAAATGAAAAGAAGTACAGAACATCTAAAAATAAAATTATAAAGAAGTGTTAGCTCACTTTTTCTATCTATCTAAATGTATATCTTTTCTACAAGTATCCTTTAATACTCCCAGAGTAAAAGGTTACCTCACTCTCTTTCTGTATGGAAGGCTATTTTCCTCAATGGCCGAATATAATCTTTGGATAAAAATATACTATTGCTTAGCCGTAATATATATCAAACGATGCCATTGCCTATCAAAAATTGTTACCGAATTCCAGACAATGTTACTATAATTCGATTTAGTATTTTTGACTGAATCCAAATATTTCCATTCTCCTGAAAAACTTCAGCCTCTAGTGCAATTCGAAAAGTGGCATTCAGAAAAAAAAGGTAACGACTCCATCTTTCGTCGCACTATAACTAAATAGCAAACGATTCTTCGGAGTAATGGTCTTGTCATGATAATAAAGCACATTTTTTGACTTTTATGTTTGTTCTTTTTTGTTTTGCCGTTATGCATTTAGTACAAGGAATACTATGTTGATCTTCATTGGTGTAGCGCAGATGATGCAGTGACTTGTGAAGGATACACACATATAAAGGAAAACGAATATTATCTTATGTTAATACATCATAACCCCTCTGTAAGTCGAAACTTCTCAACGCAGACGCCAAATAATTGGAGTTATATGAGTTTTCGACTTATGGAGGATTTCGACCTCACGCGTGATTTTGTAAGGAAAATACAGCCCTCGACTTGTAGAGGTTCCGATTCTTTCGACTTATTTTGATTTAGAGAGGTAATAAACATGTTTATTTTGCAACTTAAAAGTTATATTATGTACTACAATAAAAATCCAAAATAATTCCGAAACAACCTTAAAGCTAAAAAAATATTATGTATTATTAAAAAGTCAGTTATTTATTTATTTTTTTAGAGGGGGGAGGGGCTTTAACAATTCGATCATTCTCTCTATCTATAGCATTATATAAGCTATAAAAGAGCAGAAAATGCTTTTTCTTCCGAGTTGCTATTTTATAGAATTGGTTATTCTGTTATTATATACTCATACATTTTTCTAAGAAACAATGACGTGCATTGGTGGCAAACCTTAAAGTCGGTAACTTATTTTTCTTCGAGCTATAGGGGTAATTAGTTTCAAATGATCGAGTTGTAAAGGTTGTAAAATCAAACATTGCTAATGTTCGAGATACAGAGGTCCAATTTTTTTCGAGTTACGGAGGGAAAATATATACCAAAATGGCTTGTGGGTGATTGACTACATTTTTTTCGACTTGAGAGGGTAGAAATTTCGAGTAATGGAGGTTTGGGGCTTGAAGGAAGGAAGGAGAACAAAACTTTTTTTTGAGTTTTGGAGGTTTTCGACTTATCGAGAGATTCGTCCTAAAGAAGTTCTACTGCATTCAATCGATTGAATGTCTAGTCTCTCCTTTGTTAGTACTATTCTAGAGTATTGTCATGTCAATATCAGCAATATCTATTTGTAAATATTTTTGATTAAGGTAAAATTTTCTATCTTAATTAAAAAATATTTATATATAACTATATCTATATACATCCATTTATAAATATATATATATATATTACGAATGGATTATTGTATAATTCACATGCTATATTTATGCTGTACATTCTATGTGACCTTGAGCGTAAAGTTTGATGGTCACTCGGTCCTTACAGTATGTGAACTGAAGACATGTTCAAAGGGATGACCAATTTCTTCAGGAAGCAGGTCTTTTTTGCCGATTGAAATGATATCCCCGCCAGGGGTTAATGGTGGGTATCTATGTTGTATTTATTGATGGATGTCTCTTCGAACGGAAATAGAGTACTTCCTTGAGGCGGAGCATGATAAGCGGAATGTTTTGAGAAAAAAAAACTGGACAAAATAAAAACAAGTAATATAAAAAAATTAAAGTCAGTAATTCCTAGTTTTTTCACTCAATTGGTGGACAGTCCTTATAAATAATTTTCATTTATTTTTTTTAAGTTTATCTGGGGTTTTTATTGTTAGATATATGCAACTTAAATCTAAAATGAACTAAAATTAATTAATTAAATTTAATTACTGAATTAATATTTGAAAAAACTGTATTAACATTAGTAAAAAAGTCATCCACTACGAGTTAAAAATGTATTTGAACTTGAGTGGAAGAATAAAAGCATTTTTATGTGAACGATTGAAAATTTGAACAAGATATATATAGGAGTGTGTGAGAGCTAATAGAAGTAGAATTGAAAAAGGACATGTCTGGATATTCCGGATACTGCCATATTTAAACACCAAAAGTATACCTGCATATCATCTTTTTTTATATCATTTTAAATTATTTACTTCTTGATGTACGTCATGTTGATTAATGATGGACATAACAACTAGATTAAAAACTTCTAAATATGCTTAAAAATAAAATAAAAGTCTAAATAACTTAATAATTAGTAAATAAACAAAAAGTATAAAAATCAGTGTGTGTTTATAGTTCCAATTATATTATTATATTCCGAAATTCTCCCGTTGTTGTGTAGCAACTAGTTGAAGTCTTTTAACAATGTCTCTCTGTTAGGTCTATAAGATTTAATGGCTAATTTTAAAAGGTTCAAATAACTCACAGTCACCCATTGATTTGAGTATGTGTTTTATGATAATCTTACATTACAAAACATTATTAATTTATATCGTAAACAATAACAAATTATTTACATATAAAGCACTATTAAAAATTGTGGGAAAACAACTTATAATTATTAGAAGACATTTAAACCCTTGCAGTTCTTTGTGAAACGCAGAGCTAAAGATAATAAAAACATAATGAATTCAACTACTCACTACTTAAAAATCTACTGTTCTTTTAAAGTAATGATTTGAAATATGCGTGGAAATTAAGTAGTTGTACTCAAACTTCCCATGTGAATAAGAAACAGCCTGATATAAATTGAAAACCAAACTAATAATAAAATTTATTAACTGTATATTAGATACATTAAGATTGCAGAAATAAAAACAACATCTATTTAAATAATTTTGTACTGAAATGGTTATTCGTGGATTGAAATAGAGCAACACCATGAAATTTTAAAAATCTTTTATTTAACCCATGTTCACAGAAATAAGCAAGGACAACCTGATTTATTTAGCGTTACCAACTATCGTCATTTTTAATCACTTTCCCTAAATTTTAAATAGCACATAAAATAAAAGATGTTTGAATTCCTTTTACTAAATATTGAAGCTCACATTTCTACCAGATAATTTACATTGCGATTAAATGCATTTTAAGCATATTTACAAATTCATTGAAGCTTAACTGACATATATAATTCAACTAATTAAGGTATGGGGCGAAAAACTGCAAATTATTTTTTTCCATAGATGGGCAAATTATACTACTGTGTCCAAAAGTAAGCACGCCCTCAATTTAAAGCCTGGGGCTTACGGAATGTCAA
>BPLR01006716.1:0-80371 GCA_021605095.1 Caerostris extrusa
TAGTATATATTATATTTGATAAGAATTTTAAAATACTTATTGATAAAATAACATCTAAAGTTCCTCCCTGTTTTCAGTACAGCAGAAGTAATCAATATAATTGATGTTACTTTTTAATAAAATTTAGCGTTTCAAATTATTCACAATCAATCTCAATTCATTAAAATAACTCATTCCTTCATCGGCATGTTCAGAAGCAAACAAACTTCTCAACTTAATTAGTGATGAGCCTTACATAATTGACAAGAATAGCGAAATTGATTGTTGGCAGCGATACACCCCGATGTGGTGGAAACTGCAACTGCAACTGCAGTCCCAGGAAAGCTTTACGCATAAATGAATAAGATTTATTCCAAAGAGATCGTTCTAAATTCGGCATGGTTAAACGAATAATCAATTATTTTTGCCAGTGAATTCCATTAATTATAAAAGATCGTAAGCTGAGTTTTCCGAAGATACGATATTGCGCCAGCCAGATCCTTCATTGCTCTTGTTAAACTTTATGGAAATCGAACTTGTTATTGGTTGTTAGCGGCTTAATAACTTCTGACGGAACATTTTCCTGAAATTAATATTAAGAATGAACATTCAGTTGTTCCATTATCCATTTAAATGCGCTGCAGAAAATAGGGATAAGTCAAGTTTGCCCTTTGACTTTTCAGTGATTAAGTATGTGATATCACAAATCCCCTGCCAATCAAATGCAAAGATACTGATAGGTAATTATAATTTGTCATTTTGACAAATTAAATTCAATATTGCACTTATTTCTTCGCTGACTGATTTTCAAGGGGTTTTTATAACGTAATATTTTTTGTACCGTAAAAGTATGAATTTAGTATATTTTTTTGAGTATAGACAATTAGCTAGAATCCAATTTAAACCTTAGGTCGCAGCCTAATATGACTATAGAGAAAGTCTAATATGACTATAGGGCTGGTCCAGTCTAATATGACTGTAGAGAAAGTCTAATATGACTATAGAGCTGATCCAGTCTAATATGACTGTAGAGAAAGTCTAATATGACTATAGGGCTGACCCAATTTAATATGACTATAGGGCTGACCCAATCTAATATGACTGTAGGGCTGATAACCCCGTCTCGAAAACTTCCAATAAGCAGACGGCCTTTGACCATCATGGAGCTGTTGTTCGAATGACGAAGAACTGGTTTGGTTTGTTGTTCTACGGTCATTTTATGTATATGAGGGCTAATTCGACCGGGACCTACATTTTAACGTGGATTTCGAACCACTAACAAACATCCATATCACCGCCATGATTCAAAGGTGAAGCGTGTGCTACCAAAAGCCAGAGCGCTAGCCAATTGGAAGTGAGGCCTCTCAATGATAAGCAAGTCTACACTTAAACTTTATGGAAATCGAATTTGCTGTTGGTTGTTAGCGTCTTTTAGTAACTTCTGACGGACCATTTCAAAGAAATTAATATTAGATTGAACATTCAATTGTTCCATTATATAATTGAATATGCTGCAGAAAATAGTGATAAGTCAAGTTTGCCCTTCGAATTTTCAATAAGTATCACATATACTACCAATCAAATGTAAAGATGATGATAGATACTGATGTTTGCCATTTCTACAAATTAATTACTTTATTTCACTGATTGTTTTGTTGACTGATTTTTAATGTATATATATATATATATATATTTACAATAAAATTCTTTTCATCGTTGAGTCTAAATTAATATTTATTCTCTTTTCTCTAAATTTTTGATCTAGGCGATTAGCTGGAGTTCACTTTAAACCGTAGGAATCAGTCTAATATGACTGTAAAGTTTTGGGGCTGATAACCTGTAAAAAGGAAACATATCCTGTCTCGAAATCTTCCAGTAGGGCAAACGACCAACATGTATTGCATTTCTATGAACTTGAATTCACTGTTTTTTGTTCACTGTTATTTTTTATTCGAACTATACTGCCTAAAAGATGGACTGAGGTACTGCATTAATTATTGGAGCTTTCTTCATAGCAGGGAATTTTACACGACATATTAATACGCGGTTTTTTCAAATGACTATTTTTTTCCTATCTGATACTTAACTAACACAATTACATCATAATTAGTACCTCTGCTTCATTCTTTCTCATTTGTTCATTATCAATTTCCTATACAAAACACAAAAAAAAAAAAAAACATTTAATATCCAGTGAAGCTCTATTTTTGGCCATTGGCATCTCTTCCAGTTGAGTGCCCATCAACTCAAAACGAATTAATCCACCATGGAGATGTTGCACCAATGAAGAAGAAGACTTTACTTTAAACAATACAAACTATTTGCAACATCTGGAGACATGAACAACAAAAATTGATGACCGAGTGGCAAGCGCTCTGTCGCTCGGTACCACCGGTTTCGCGTTCGAGTTCGAAGAATAAGGCAACATGCCGAACATCACAAACATCATTTAATGTCCTCTTTTTTTATTGGAACAGTGCCTACAACGCTATCAGATTGAACCTCCGTTTTAATGCTCACCAGTGGTGCGTGTTACTACTGAGACACGTGTCGTTTATTTATAGGTTTGAATATGATTATCAGTAATATTTAAAAAAATGTATAGAACAAAGCAAAAATGTCGCCTTAATAACACAAGAGGAAAACAGCAAGAAAATATAAAAATATTCCGGATCACGTTAGAAATCCAAAAGCAGTTGCCAATATCACGAAAAATAAATCCGCCCTCAAAGAACAAATCATTCCTTTTGCAATTTCCTCTTCGTTAACAACCGGGCTGGACTATGGCATAATCAGATTTGGAAGAGGCCATATCCCTGACTGAAAATCGACAGCCACCAGAAGTAATATATATATATATATATATATATATATATAACAGGTGGACTGAAACGTTCATAGGCTTACACATAGATGGCGCTACTAGTATTAAATGCATATGATTTTTTTGTTAGTCCTAACCTTCAATAGGCACGTGTATAAATTTGACAGCTGTTGCACTATTAGTATGTGAGTTATAGCATTTTTAGTGTTCATCACGTGAAGTCCACTCGGCTGACTGTCGATTAGACACCGGTGTGAAATGATGGAGCCATGTTTCATTCATTGTCACATATCGATGCAAAATTCCGAGTTTACTAAGATTGAACAGATCCAAACACTGCTTAGAATCATCAATTCGTTGTTGTTTTGGGTCGATTGTTGAGCTCGTGGCACCCACTTTGAACAACAGAGCCGTCGCATATCCAAATATTCATTCACGATATGTCCAACACGTTCCTTTGATATCTTTTTAGTGGTCCAGCGCCATTCAATCAACTTCACTTTACCGTTATCAGAAATTATTTTGTGGACTTTTCTGTGTTTTATCGGTAACAGCCTCTTTTGGGGCGTCCACTGCGTACATCGACCGCGGTGCTCATTTTCTGCCTTGTTTAAATTTAGCAAACCACTTACGGTTGATTTTCCTGGTGCAAAAAGTCCGAATACTGCTTATCGTAAGACATGCCTTGGTTTAACAGTATTTTATTATTTCGCCAAAAGCAATGCTTTATTAACACACGAAATTCCTTTTTTATCCATCTTTTCAAACTAACAAAGTTGCTTCACAAAAATGCTATAACTCGCATACTAATAGTGCAACAGCTGTCAAATTTATACACGTGTCTTTTGAAGGTTAGAGCCAACTAAAATTATAAGGATTTAATACTAGTAGCGCCATCTATATGTCAGCCTATGAACGTTTCGGCCCACCTGTTACTATAATCAGAAAAGTCTCCATCCTTTTCAATGATATCTTCCGTCTTATATTTTTTTCGATCATTTTTTGATAAATCTATTTGGTTTTATTTGAGAAAAAAGTATTGAATTCAGTTCGCCTCTTTTCTCTTAATGTCAACCTAAGTCCTGCAGAATGACTCTGAAAGTGTCTAAAGAGTTGATAATCCCTTCGAGAGCAAGGTCGAAGAGATAGCGTGAAGGCATAATTTCCCAGATAAATTTTTGAGACCAGTCTTGTAAGGTGATGTTTCATATCATTGCGCTTGTTGCAGAATCCTCGTTTTCTGTTTATAAAGAAAGAATATTTTTCGGGAAAAAATGTTTTTAAATGTATTATTAGCTTTTGATACTGAACTTGAAGGGTAATTGCTGAATTGTCACTTAATAGCTCATAACGAACAGTTTCTTTCATACCCTATTCAACACTAAAAATAACTTCTTTGGATGCTGATTGTAATGTCTCGGGCCTATACTAGACCTATAACGGCATCAAGAAGGCTTCAACTTTGAGGATCATGGGAACACTTTAAATTTTATTCACAAACATTATGTATATATACAGAACACTATTCACAGAAAATTAAAATTAAGGATATAGATTAGACACACAAGCGTAGTGCACTCTAAGTTCGAAAATTTTCAGAGTTGTTGAGTCTACAACGAATCTAAACACCCAATCTGCGGGCAGACCTTTAACTATCACACGGCGTGATTCACGAAACTACCAGAGGCTCACTTTGAAAACAGGTGGAAAACTCTTTGCCTGTTCAGTCCCTTCAGAGCAAAAAATTAAAAAAACCAAAACTTCTGGTCGACTCGTCGCAGAACTTCTCCTTACTTCACCAAAAATCTCTTTTAAGACAATCCATCAAGAGAGGGTCAGCTTCATTGGAATAGACATTTTTCAGCTCGTGGTCTATCATTAATCACGTTGAGATAACTCATAGTTTATCGTATTCAATTTGCAGTTGTTTCAACCTATGAAGATCGCACAAAAGTTCCCTAATTTCCTGAGCCTAATTACATATGATAATGAATATCTGCGATCAGATTTGAGTAACAGATTGTTCTCATTAGTAGAAAACTCTAATTGCATGTAATACAACAATCACGCTGAGACACGTAATCACGTTGAGATAACTCATAGTTTATCGTATTCAATTTGTAGTTGTCTCAACCTATGAAGATCGCACAAAAAAGTTCCCTAATTTCCTGAGCCTAATTACATATGATAATGAATATCTGCGATCAGATTTGAGTAACAGATTGTTCTCATTAGTAGAAAACTCTAATTGCATGTAATACAACAATCACGTTGAGACACGTAATCACGTTGAGATAACTCATAGTTTATCAAATTTGCAGTTGTTTCAACCTATGAAGATCGCACAAAAGTTCCCCTAATTTCCTGAGCCTAATTACATATGATAATGAATTTGCGATCAGATTTGAGTAACGATTGTTCTCATTAGTAGAAAACTCTAATTCAAATACAACAATGCACTAATGCCTGGCTGCTGTCTGGGGTTGTTATTATTTGAGTGATGTCAAAAACATACATTCCTCTCCCGGGAATGAAATGCCAAAGAAAAAAATGCTGTAATACCTTACACGAAACCCACATGCGAGCTAAAAAATTTCAAAGAGTTGTGGTTAACATGAGTTAATTAATGCAAAATAAAATCACTAATGACTATTTTGGTGAGATTTTTTTCACTACTCATTGAAAGACATTTCTCAGCTCGTGTTGTATCACCAATTACGATGGAACGACTCATGGTATATCAATTGGTTGATATTCCATCTGTAATTGTTTCGACCTGTGAAGGTCGCACAGACAATCCCTAATATCCTGAATCTCATTATACAGGACACCGAATATCTGCTATCAGATTTGAGTGACAGGTTGTTCTCATTAGTAAGAGACACTAATTGAATGTAATATAAATATCGACAATAAAGCTCCTCTGCAGTCAAATTTGAGTGATGGGTTTATTATATACTTTAGAAATATTGTTCATTCCTCTCTGCTGGGAATGAAATGGTAAAACTCTTCTCGAGAGATAAAAATGCTACAAGATCAATTCAAAGCTTTTGGATAATACTTGAATAAGAATCAGAACTAAGTCCTTTTTTTGCACTTAATAATATTAAAGAGGATCCACTGATTTATCAATGATAATTAAAAATTGATTCGATGTTATCATTTCTTACAACTATTCTTAACACAAATTGACAGAAATTTCGTAACTAAATAGTTTGAAGGCTTAGAAAATCATTCAACATGAAAGTAGTTTGAAAAGAAGTTTTTTTTTTTTTTTTAAATCTTTTAGTAATACAGAACGGCTATGTATAATAAGAACTAATTCTAAAAAATTGGGAAAAAATGAATTTCAAATACTAACTTAGAGAACTTTCTATTACATATGGAACTTTTCCGTCAGGCCACCTGTAATTTTCGTCAGCAATAGCATTCTGCGATAAAAAGACAATTTTTTAAGCACAATCCTAATTTATAATTTCTTATGAAATTTAGATTCCAAATTATATTAAAAAGCATGTTGCAGTTCAACCGAAGATTTTAAATTATGTTGTAAGTAATTAACTAATTTTTGAATAACCATTTGATAACAAAAATAGGCATGAATTTTAAGACAAAAATATTGATTTTTGTAAGTAAAATAAGTAAGTATTGCAATTTAAATAAAAACACTTTCAAGATATGCATATGGACGTTTTTATTTTTACTGTAAAAACGGTATAAAATATTTCAATAAATTGAATGGATTAAATTAATTTACATTTTAGTAATTTATTAAACTTATTAATTTTTTAAAAAAATTATTATTATAAAATGTTTTTTTTATCTATACTTGATGTAGAATTTTTTTTTTAACTACTTACTCCTAATTTAATGTAATCATCATGAGGCACCAGCATATCACCTCCAAAGAGATCGGGATTTTCCAATGCTTGCTGATATGTATCACTATCTAAAAGAGAAAACAACAAATTTTCAGTTTTTGATTGATATGATAGAAACATAAAAGATATCGGGATTTTCCAATGCCTGCCATATATCTATTTCTAAAAAAGAAAACAAAAAATTTTCAGATTTTGATTGATACGAAAGAAACTTAAAAGATATCAGGATTTTCGAATGCTTGCTCTCATATATCGATTTCTAAAAGAGCAAACAAAATTTTCAGATTTTGATTGATACGACAGAAACTTAAAAGATATCAGGACAATGCTTCTGCCAATATCGATTTCTAAAAAGAAAAACAAAAAATTTTCAGTTTTTGATTGATATGACGGAAACATAAAAGGATTTTCCAATGCCTGCTGCCATATATCGATTTCTAAAAAAGAAAACAAAAATTTTCAGATTTTGATTGATATGACAGAAACTTAAAAGATATCAGGATTTTCGAATGCTTGCTCCCATATATCGATTTCTAAAAAAAAAAACAAAAATTTCTAAGAAAGAATTTTCAAATGCTCAGATTTTGATTGATATGACAGATACTTAAAAGACATCAGGATTTTCGAATGCTGCTGCCATATATCGATTTCTAAAAAAGAAAAAAAAATTTTCAGATTTTGATTGATACGAAAGAAACTTAAAAGATATCAGGATTTTCGAATGCTTGCTGCCATATATCGATTTCTAAAAAGAAAAAAAAAAATTTCAGATTTTGATTGCTATGACAGAAACTTAAAAGATATCAGGATTTTCGAATGCTTGCTCCCATATATCGATTTCTAAAAGAAACAAAATTTCTTCAGATTTTGATTGATACGACAGAAACATAAAAGATATCAGATTTTCCAATGCCTGCTGGCATATATATCGATTTCTAAAAAAGAAAAAAAAAAATTTCAGATTTTGATTGATACGAAAGAAACTTAAAAGATATCAGGATTTTCGAATGCTGGCTCCCATATACCGATTTCTAAAAGAGCAAACAAAAAATTTTCAGATTTTGATTGATACGAAAGAAACTTAAAAGATATAAGGATTTTCGAATGCTTGCTTCCATATATCGATTTCTAAAAGAAAACAAAATTTTTCAGATTTGATTGATACGACAGAAACTTAAAAGATATCAGATTTTCCAATGCTTCTGCCATATATCGATTTCTAAAAAGAAAACAAAAAAATTTTCAGATTTTGATTGATACGAAAGAAACTTAAAAGATATAAGGATTTTCGAATGCTTGCTTCCATATATCGATTTCTAAAAAAGAAAACAAAATTTTTCAGATTTTGATTGATACGAAAGAAACTTAAAAGATATCAGGATTTTCGAATGCTTGCTCCCATATATCGATTTCTAAAAGAGCAAACAAAAATTTTCAGTTTTTGATTGATATGGCAGAAAAAAAGATATCAGGATTTTCGAATGCTTGCTGCCATATATCGATTTCTAAAAAAAAAAAAAATTTCAGTGTTTGATTGATACGACAGAAACTTAAAAGATATCAGGATTTTCGAATGCTTGCTGCCATATATCGATTTCTAAAAAGAAAACAAAAAAATTTCAGATTTTGATTGCTATGACAGAAACTTAAAAGATATCAGGATTTTCGAATGCTTGCTCCCATATATCGATTTCTAAAAAAGAAAACAAAATTTCTTCAGATTTTGATTGATACGACAGAAACATAAAAGATATCAGGATTTTCCAATGCCTGCTGGCATATATCGATTTCTAAAAAGAAAAACAAAAAAATTTCAGATTTTGATTGATACGAAAGAAACTTAAAAGATATCAGGATTTTCGAATGCTGGCTCCCATATACCGATTTCTAAAAGAGCAAACAAAAAATTTTCAGATTTTGATTGATACGAAAGAAACTTAAAAGATATAAGGATTTTCGAATGCTTGCTTCCATATATCGATTTCTAAAAAGAAAAACAAAATTTTTCAGATTTTGATTGATACGACAGAAACTTAAAAGATATCAGGATTTTCCAATGCTTTGCCATATATCGATTTCTAAAAAGAAAACAAAAAATTTTCAGATTTTGATTGATACGAAAGAAACTTAAAAGATATAAGGATTTTCGAATGCTTGCTTCCATATATCGATTTCTAAAAAGAAAACAAAATTTTTCAGATTTTGATTGATACGAAAGAAACTTAAAAGATATCAGGATTTTCGAATGCTTGCTCCCATATATCGATTTCTAAAAGAGCAAACAAAAAATTTTCAGTTTTTGATTGATATGGCAGAAAAAAGATATCAGGATTTTCGAATGCTTGCTGCCATATATCGATTTCTAAAAAAAAAAATTTCAGTGTTTGATTGATACGACAGAAACTTAAAAGATATCAGGATTTTCGAATGCTTGCTGCCATATAGCGATTTCTAAAAGAGCAAACAAAAATTTTTCAGTTTTTGATTGATATGGCAGAAACTTAAAAGATATCAGGATTTTTGAATGCTTGCTGCCATATATCGATTTCTAAAAGAGCAAACAAAAAAATTTTCAGTTTTTGATTGATATGGCAGAAACTTAAAAGATATCAGGATTTTTGAATGCTTGCTGCCATATATCGATTTCTAAAAGAGCAAACAAAAAATTTTCAGTTTTTGATTGATATGACGAAAACATAAAGTTATCAGGATTTTCCAATGATTGCTGCCATATATCGATTTCTAAAAGAGCAAACAAAAAATTTTCAGTTTTTGATTGATATGGCAGAAACTTAAAAAGATATCAGGATTTTTGAATGCTTGCTGCCATATATCGATTTCTAAAAGAGCAAACAAAAAATTTTCAGTTTTTGATTGATATGACGAAAACATAAAAGTTATCAGGATTTTCCAATGATTGCTGCCATATATCGATTTTTAAAAAGAAAATAAAATTTTTTCACAGTTTTCGATTGATATGACGGAAACTAAGACTTTTATCGTTATGTTCATTGGGAAACAATAATTGTAAATAATTTTAAAAATAGCCCTTAAAAAAATGCATTTTTAAAAAATTCTTCAAATCAAGAATATCTTTTGAACCGACTGTATGTTAGTTGTTTGTTTTTCAGATAGTTGATTGTTTTCAGCAAAATACATTTTTTACTTTGAAATAAAGTATGTTGAATATAGAAATGTATTATAATTATATAGGAATTGAATCAAAATTTTATTTATTTATTTAAATAGCTATGTTGTCATTTTATTACATATGGGCAATTTACAAAGTAAATCTACTCTGCAATTACAACAAAAAAAAAAAAAAAAAAAAAAAGTGCAAAATTACCAATTCTACAGAAAATAATAATTTTATTGATTTATAATACATTTGTGTATAGATTTTGCAGTCCAGTTTGACCTAGATTTTTGTCTTTTTTTTTCAGATTCTACAAGAATATCTTTTGAAATAATACTACTGTGTCCAAAACGTAAGACCAATTTTCTATTTAAAATTCCCTGGGCTTATGGAATTTCACTTTTTTTTTTTTCTTTTCTAGGTTGCTGTTACTGTCCTTTATATCTGTGTGAAACTTGACATCAAAATATTCATTAGTGTTTGAGTTACGCTTGGCCTTGTGAAACGCTAAAACTGAATCCGGCGATTTTTGAAATGTCTGAATTAATTTAGCAAAGAATTTACATCATTTTTTGTTTGGGTAAACGTATAGAATGTTGCAGATGGCATTCGGTGAGCATTCTTATATCGGAAAGAAATGTTTAGAAGTCGTATAAACAGTTCAAAGAAGCCAGAGAGCGCGTTGAAGACGAAGAGCTCCTGGTCGACCTTCAACCTCAACCGACGAAGCTCACGTCTAAAAAATTAAAGGTTTGATGCTTGTAAACCGTCAATTTGCAATTACAGATTTTGTTGATGATGTTAGAATTTCAAAAGGAACGGTCAATTCCATTTTGGGCCTCAATTTTGCGTCAAATCTCGGTACCGAAAACACTGAATGCGCCAGCTCAGACTGCATTGATTCTTCGTGACTTTTTCGCCAAAAATGAAGCCCATATCGTTTCACATCATCGTATTCACACCGTGCAACTTCTGGCATTTCCCTAAACTCAAAAGACCACTCCGGGGACACCGTTTTGAGTCAATTGAAGAGATTCAACGTGAATCGACGAGCGGTTTGAAGGCCATCCCTGCCAATGACTTTTAGTATGCATTGAGGATTGAAAAAAAGTTGGCATAAGTGCTTTGTGTCCGGAGGGAATAAAATAAATGATGATGAAATAAATTTGGAAGAATAAATAAAGAGATTTTGAAGAAAAAAATTGTTTTTACATTTTGGGCACAGTAGTGTGTTAGTTGTTTGCTTTACAGACAGATTATTGTTTATAGGGAAATTCAATTGTTTGCTTTGTAATAAAGTATGTTGAAAATAGAAAGATGTTATTTACTACATAGTACATAGCTACAGAGTTACTATAGTACATAGCAATTGAATCAAGTTTTTATTTATTTATTTAAATAGCTATGTTGTCATTTTATTACATATGGACAATTTACAAAATAAATCTAATTTCCAGGCGAAAAAATACCAAATGTATTGAAACTAATAATTTTATTGTTGTCTAGTACATGATGCATTGGTTTCGCAGTCCAGTTCGCCCTAGATTTTGCAATTGCTTAAATTCTTTTGATAACGAGACATTAGCTTTCACACTTTTTCATTGGCAAACGATTCATTCATTCTACGAATAAATGATCTCTTGCTACGATTCATTCATTCTACAATCGAAGGATTTTATGCTACGAATCCTTCATTCTACAATCGAAGGATTTCATGCTGCGATTCATTCCTTCTACCGTTGAATGATTTCATGCTACTATACATTCATTCTACGATTGAACGATTTCATGATAAGGTTCCTTCATTCAGTTGAACGATTTCCTGCTATAATTCATTCATTCTTCGATTGAACGATTTCATGCAACGATTCATTCATTCTACGATTGAACGATCTGCTAAACATAAGTATCAACATGCTAAATATAAGTATCAATTCATGCTAAAAGTCATATTAAATTACAGTATAAAACATAAAGATGCAAATAAAATATTCTTAAATTGTTTAATTCATTTATTCTTCCAACTAGATGAAATTAATAACAAATAAATTGCTCAAAGTCTACGAAATGGGGAATTTTCCTAAAAATACTTTTTTATCATGCTAAATATAAGTAGGAAATCATGTTACAAATCACCTTAAATATAAGTATAAAATCTATAGATTAAAAATGAAATATTTTTAAATTGTTCAATTCAATTATCCTTTCAACTAAACGTAACTATTAAGAAATAAATTGCTAAAAGTAAATGTACGATCTATGAAGGGAGGAATTATTCTAAAAATACTTTTTAGCTTGCTAAATAAAAAAAAGTATTCAAATACTGCGAAATATAATTATAAAACCTAAAGATGAATATAAAATACTCTTAAAATTTTCATTTCATTTATCCTTTGAACTAGCAGAAATTATTACAAGATGAATTTTTAAAAATATATTTAAGATCTATGAACTTACGAATTTTTTCTAAAACTTTTTTATCATGCTAATTATAAGTATCAAATCATGCTGAATATAAGTATAAAACCTAAAGAAGTGAATAAAATATTCATAAATTGTTCATTTCATTGATACTTTCAACTAGAAGAAATTGTTAACAAATGAATTATTAAAAGAAAATTTAAGACCTATGAAGTGAAGAATTTTTCAAAAATCTTTTTTTCGCATGCTAAATATAAGTATCAATGCATGCTAAAAGTCATATTAAATATAAGTATAAAACCCTAAAGATGTAAATAAAATATTCTTAAATTGTTCAATTCATTTATTCTTTCAACTAGATGAAATTAATAACAAATAAATTGCTCAAAGTCTACGAAATGGGAAATTTTCTTAAAAATACTTTTTTTATCATGCTAAATAAATATATGAAATCATGCTAAAAATCATCTTAAATATAAATATACAACCTGTAGATGAAAATGAAATATTCTTAAATTGTTCAATTCAATTATCTTTCAACTAGACGTAACTATTTGGAAATAAATTGCTAACAAGTAAATTTAAGATCTATGAAGGAGGGAATTATTCTAAAAAAAATACTTTTTTTAGCATGCAAAAATATAAGTATGAAATCATGGTAAAAATCAGCTTAAATATAAATAAACAACCTGTAGATGAAAATGAAATATTCTTAAATTGTTCAATTCAATTATCTTTCAACTAGACGTAACTATTAGGAAATAAATTGCTAAAAAGTAAATTTAAGATCTATGAAGGGAGGAATTATTCTAAAAATACTTTTTAGCATGCAAAATATAAAGTATGAAATCATGGTAAAAATCAGCTTAAATATAAATAAACAACCTGTAGATGAAAATGAAATATTCTTAAATTGTTCAATTCAATTATCTTTCAACTAGACGTAACTATTAGGAAATAAATTGCTAAAAAGTAAATTTAAGATCTATGAAGGGAGGAATTATTCTAAAAATACTTTTTTAGCATGCAAAATATAAGTATGAAATCATGGTAAAATTATCTTAAATATAAATAAACAACCTGTAGATGAAAATGAAATATTCTTAAATTTTCAATTCAATTATCTTTCAACTAGACGTAACTATTAGGAAATAAATTGCTAAAAAGTAAATTTAAGATCTATGAAGGGAGGAATTATTCTAAAAAATACTTTTTGGAATGCTAAATATAAAAAAGTATTCAAATCGTGCGAAATATAAGTATGAAACCTAAAGATGAAAATAAAATACTCTTAAAACGTTCATTTTATTTATTCTGTCAACTGGCAGAAATTATTAATAAATGAAGTTCTAAAATATATTTAAGATCTATGAACTTACGAATTTATCTAAAAATCTTTTTTATCATGCTAATTATAAGTATCAAATCATGCTGAATATAAGTATAAAACCTAAAGATGTAAATAAAATATTCTTAAATTGTTCATTTCATTGATACTTTCAACTGGAAGAAATTGTTAACAAATGAATTGCTCAAAGTCTACGAAATGGGGAATTTTCCTAAGAATATTTTTTTATCATGCTAAATATAAGTACGAAATCATGTTAAAAATTAACTTAAATATAAGTATAAATCCTCAAGATGAAAATGAAACATTTTTAAATTGTTCAATTCAAGTATCCTTTCAACTAGAAGAAATTATTAACAGATAAATTGCTAAAAGTAAATTTAATATCTATGAAGGAGGAATTATTCTAAAAATACTTTTTATCATGTTAAATATATACTTTTATCGTGCTAAATATAAATATCATCTAATATTTATCATAAAGTTTGCATTCACATGCTTTTGAAAATTCCTTTATATTTTCCAGATATAAGTTTGAAGACTAAAAATTGAAGTTGAAATACTTTAAAATAAACTAGAAATCAACTTTAAACAATACGAGCTACAATATCGGCATAAAGATACCTTCTTACATTATCTCTGCCAAAGGATATATTATAATTCTTATTGTAGTGTGAAGTTTGGGTAACCAGATTCTAACTGGGTGTGGTTGGATTGAGATAATTGACGGCCAGGTTGGAGAACTCACAGCTTTATTTACCTCACTCACAAACACCACACACACAATAAGAGTCATATATCATTTACCATATTTAAAGATAGATAATTATAGATTTGTGGAAGGATTCCACTTCTAAGTCGAATACCCGAACCTCGGATACGCGCAGCGTGTGCGAAATGCACTTCCACTCCTGGTGAGAGTCTGTAGGCCAGCTGACCATTTTTCCTGAATGCATCAGGGCGCGATCTTGGTTGTGCATAAGAGGAATCATGTTACTTTATATATTTAACAAAAAAAAATTTCATGACATTTATTTGTTTTTTTGGGGGGGCAGGTGTTAATGTTCAAAACACATTAAAAATTTCTTTATGTATTTTTAAATGTAATTACCCATTATGATAGTGAATGTATCCCATTTAATGTATTCTAAGATTGGAAAAAATACACTTCTAAACCGAAATGCCGAAACTCGGATATGCGCAGGGTGCTGACCAAAGGAAAAATATAAGGAAAGGATAACGAATTTTACAAAGACATGAAATGCGAAATGCACTTACCAGAGTCTGTCGGTGGCGAATGTTCAGACTCTCGAAACATAATTAACACAAAAATAAAATATGACAACATCTTGAGGGTTTGTGCTTCCAAAGAACGCGAGACCTTCTTTAATAAGTTTTAGATCAGCATCATTCCACTGAAGAACACTGACGAGGCGTTTTGAAGGGACCTGTTTGGGTTTATAAAATTGCCATCCGTGCAGTTTGTAAGAGAATCTTATCTACAATCTTCAGACTCGTTGCAAGAGCAGACGGTTTTTCTGTTCGATTCAGCTGTGTTAAAAATCTTAGATGGCTGACATTTAAAAAATTAGAGGCTTAGACAAGGTATTTATCAGTAATTTCTAGGATATTGGTTTTCTGAATTTAAAAGGTAAGATTTATTTAACAGTGATTAATATTAAATTCCGTATACTTAATCTGAAATAGTAAAGAAATCTTTAGTTAACATTTAGAAAACTAAGCTGAACTTGTTGAGAATTGTTATTGATTTCTCCTTATTACCACTATTTCATTTTTAAAAAAAAAAAATCGTAATTATTAAGAATTTGAGCAAGTTAGATAATTTCATAACATGAAGTTCATATTATCAGCATTATTATATTCCTTCCTATTAGCACACACTCTTCCTATATATATCTTGTTCAAATTTTCAATCGTTCATAAAATACTTTTCATTCATCCACTCAAGTTCAAATACATTTTTTTTTTTAACTTGTAGTGAATGATGCTTGATGTTAATACAGTTTTTTTCAAATATTAACCTCAGTAGTTAAATTTAATTAATTAATTTTAGTTTTTTTTTTTAGATTTAAGTTGCATAAATCTACAAATAGATGGTGCTGATACACTTAAAAATGAATGAAAATTATTTATAAAGGACTTTCTGCAATATACTGAAAAAAGTAGGAATTAAGAAAATATTTTTTTTTTTATATTACTTGTTTTTAAATACAAGACATATTACACGAATTTTATGCAAATAACACTACGGCCATAATTTAGACTTATACATAATTATCTCTATATGAAAAAATTGTTTGTATATTTAAATACTAATTTTAATCAATTATCAGTTGGCTATACTTATATATATATATATATATATGTTATTAAAAAGCTGATCCAAATTTGCATAAATTCATTTTTCAATACATTTTTTTCAGTCAGTTTTTAATAATGAAACTTTTGATTGCATGAACTGAAAACCTCGTGAAAACGTTGTTGTTGTTCTAATGCAACTGACAATACAGACAGTTAATATTTAAGTCATAAGGACTGATAAGCTATGGACAACGATCAGCTATGTCAGCAGGGGCAGCTGTTACTCATTTCGCACCACCCAGGAGGCACGTGTAGCTTGAAGATATGCTACGGATGTGAATAACACTATCCCCACAAGGCTCTACGACCATTTAGGAGAGGAACTACTGTTTAAAGTGGATTACGAACCACTACAAACGTCCAAGAAACACCCGGTATTCGAACTCGATATCTGTGGTACAACGATCTGCCAGAGAGCTAGCCACTCGGCCAGTCCATGTTATCAGGCCCTCATCATCATGAAAATGTATACATAGCGAATATTGTTGTGGTTTTATAAACCTATTAGATTTCTGAAAAATTCCCTGTCCAATCTTCCTTGGGTTGTTTTTTCTTTGATTTTTGATTTTCTGTAGTTCCCTCGATGTATATATATATTGTACCGTGGCTATCAAAATAATGGAATTATTAGAGTTTTAAGAGTTATAAGGAATCCTTTATTAATCCACCAGTAGGACCGCCTTTGCCACGTAAGGATCACTGCTTTAAAAAAACAAAATGCTAATGGTATTTAGAGGAATATTGAACTATTCTTCATGCTGTTCCGGGAAAGATGCCGGTGGTGGATATCGATTTCAATGGATCACTCTAAAATAGACTATAAAAGGTTCGATGTACGTGAGATCGGGGGTGCTATGCGGGTCCAAGGTAGATGTTTCACTTCCATGCTCGTGTTCATCAAGTATTTGACTGGACAGGAGGATGACCAAATGGAAAATTCAATATTGAATAGTGCTTAGAAAAATATTAAACGTCGGTGCATTTGTTTATGGCATAAAGATAACTGTCTAAGTATTTGCCAGCTGCATTATTAAAAAAATGTTCTGATCCATTAGACTTATATTTGAATAGGTCACCGCAGAGTTGTTTATAGCAATGAACCATCAAAGGAAGTCATGGATATGACGCAAGATGAATAGTATTTAGAGAACATTGAATTATTTTCATGACGATATTAAGAAAATTCAAGGGATATGCCGGTGGAGGATACCGATTTCTAATGGATCATTCTAAAATAGACCATAACGATTCGATGAGGTCTAGGGTACATCCCAAGACAAACGTTTCACTTCATCATTCTCGTGTTCATCAAACCATGATCTGACATGTCCTGCTGCATGGACAGGAGCCTAACATCTTGGAAAATTCCATCTCCTTTAGGAAGAAAATTAGCATCATAGGTTGGACCTGGTTAGCTAAAATTTCTCTTTGCTTCTCCCCAGGGAAGCATTCTCTTCCATGCTTCTCACCTTTTAGGATTACTATTGGGCCAACAGAAAGCCACGACATATCTGCCCATACTATAACAGACCACATCCGTGTATGCTAGTTGGAAGGAGACAATCACGATCATACGCTTGTGCGGTTGTCCTCCAAACGTGCGCTCATCCTGTTGTAGCGAAAAGTGTGAAAGATGATTCATCTGACCCTATAAGTGTCTTCCACTTTCAATCGATCAGTTTTTTTGGGGTTGTCGCAACACTGTAGACAACATTTGATATTAACAGATGTGACAAGTGGCTTGGGAATTGCTGCTCTGCAGTAAATGTCCCTGTTTATGAAGTGCCTCTAAGTATAATTATTGGACGCTGGAGAATCCAGATGCTGATTGAGCTCTGCGGTCACTTTTGACTTCAGTTGTTTTCTTTTAGACATTACAATCGATTTCAATACCCGAAGTGCTCTTTCACTCAGCTTCTCCTTCTGTCCATTATTTTGTTTTTCTGAGCTGGCTTTTATGCTGTCATGAATTTAGGCATCGTACCACTAAAAACTTCTAAGAGCCAGAATTTTTCGGTCACACTTGCTCCAGTTAGTAGAGGTTCTACAATCTGACCCCTTTGAAAGTCTGTGAGATCTAACATTTTGCACTTTTGTCAAAATGTATGCAGCTTTATTAAAAAGAAAAACTAATAGCTAAGATTACATTTTAATGCTTACGAAGATCATTCTTAAATGACACTTTATAACTTTGATAAATACCTGTATATATATATATACAGGTATTTATGTATATATATATATATATATACTGTCTAGGCGAACAAGTTCTAAACACATTATTTTATTAAAAATAGACCTGGTTAATATCTTTTAGAGAGCTGAAAGACATACATTAACAATTTATTATAGAAGTGAAACAGTTAGAAGTGACTATTACCTGAAAATGCGAAACATAGTTTAATAGGGGTAGTGGAGCAACTGAATTTGCTAATTATAGATCGGAAATTTAGGAAGAGCAAAGCGGGAGTTTGTACAACAGTAATAAACATATATATATATTTCTATAAAATATTTTTTGTTAATAAGATGGGAAAGATATTTGAAATAGAAATGTATTGCGTCTTACAAGATTCTTCAAATTCCTTTGATTGATTTTTAAAATAATCTTTGTCACAAAATTTAATCAACAGAATTTAATTAAATTTAAACTTAAAAATTAAAAAAAAAAAAATTGTAATTATAAATACTAAATTAAATAACAGTTTGTAAATGGCTATATTTAATGAAAAAACACGAGTATTATTGTGTCCAAAAGAAAGACCAATTTTCAGTTTAAAATTCGGGCTTATGGAATTTCAATTTTTTTCTTTTTTTAGGTTGCTGGCACTGTCCTTCATATCTGCGTGAAATTTGACGTCAAAATATTCATTAGTGTTTGAGTTACGCTTGGCCTTGTGAGACGTTAAAACTGAATCCGGTGATTTTTGAAATGTCTGTATTAATTGAGCAAAGAACTTGCATCAAATTTTTTTTGGGAAAACGTATAGAATATTGCTGAAGGCATTCGGGGAGCATTCCTATATCGGAAATAAATGTTTAGAAGGGGTAGAAACAGTTTAAAAAGAAGACAGAGAACGCGTTGAAGACGAAGAGCCTCTGGTCGACCATCAACCTTAACCGACGAAGCTCACGTCTAAAAAATTAAAGATTTGGTGCTTCCAAACCGTCGATTTACAATAAGAAATGATGGTGCTGATGTTGGAATTTCAAAAGGATGGGTCAATTCCATTTTGGTCCTCAAACGCGTCAAATCTCGATTGGTACCGAATACTCTGAATGCGCCAGCACTGCACACTGCATTGATTCTTCGTGACTTTTTCGCCAAAAGTGAAAACCATATCGTTCCACAGCCACCGTATTCACACCGTCCGACTTCTGACTATTCCCTAAACTCAAAAGACCACTCCGTAAACATCGACTTTGAGTCGATTGAAAGATTCAACGTGAATCGCTTTGAAGGCCATCCCTGCCGATGACTTTTTGCGTGCATTGAGGATTGCTCATTGTATCTGTGTCATAAGCGCATTGTGCCCGGAGAGGATCACTTTGAAGGCTATGAAATAAATTTGGAAGAATAAATAAAGAGTTTTGAAAAAAAAATAATTGGTCTTACTCTTTGGGCACAGTAGTAAATTAATCTGTCTGGTGAGTTTTGCGTTGTGTCTAAATTCTTAAGAAAGATAACCCTACCTCAGTGATAATTATTCTACGAACTCCTGTTCTATTTCTAAGCAGTACTGGTAAGCACTGTTGTTTTCCCAAACGTTTCCATTCCAGCCTTTTGAAATCATTTTCTTGTAATGAAAAATTTTTTATCTGTAAGGTTCACAAAAGTTTTTAGATTTGTCTTGTCATTTTCTTATAATAAATTACGTAAATTTCTAGAAGGGTTGTCAAATTTCTTCACCAACATCACCAAATAAATCACCAAATTTTATTCAAATTTTCACATCAACTTTACGAAATTCATTGGCAAGTTCAGATAAATTTATATATATCTTGCCTTCTTAACATTGCATAATTGATATACATTTTCGTTATATATCATTATTGCTTATTATCTCTTAAATTAAATAAATTTTTACTTTTAAATAATAAAAAAATGCCATTCGAAAAAATATCTTACGTATATAGATTAAAAATACAAAGCTTATAATTCTGTAATGATTATTTTATATTCATTGCTCAATTCCTAAAATTGAAAAAAAAAAGAAAAAGAAAAACATTGAAATTTATAGATTTATCATCTCTTTCATTATGTCTTATTTACATATTTTTTATAATTTTTGTTTTTGGTTTCTGATAAACATATTTTTTTATTAATTTATAAATTTTATTTATCAGCTTTTGAAAGCAAACGGGCTGCCATCTGAGGGAAATATTTTTAACTTATTTGATTATTGATTCAATTTGCTTAAAAAATTCATACATATTTACAAATTTTAAAAAAAAAAATACCATATAATATATAAGGTTTTAAATAAATGAATAACCCTACTAGTGACTTAAATGTAAAATTTAAATAGAAGTTCACTTCCTTTACTATTACTATTTAATGTTACCTTTAATATTAACTGTTTCTCATTCACTTTATTATTCATTTGATCATATGAAATAAAAGATCCTGTTATTTTTTAATAGAAAGTTAAACATGATGGAACCAATTATTTGTGCTAAATATAAAACGCTCTTGGTTTCTGATTTTGAGCCATTTTATTCTCTAATAAGAAAATAAAGAAATGATTGATTGATGGAATCATGGAACTTTTAATTTTATTTATCAATATTTGAAAGCAAACGTGCTGCCATCTGATGTAAATATTATTAACTAATTTCATTATTGTGTTCATTTGAATTAAGAGTTTTAAGAACAATATAGAAAATGCAACAGTTAAAATGAATATTAATTATTAATTTTATTATTTATTTGTTAATATGAAATAAATAAATCTGTTATTTTTTAAATGAGAGATAAGCCTGTTTGAACTTTGTTATTTGTGTTATACTATATATATAAATCGCTATTGGTTTCTGATTTTGAGCCATTTTATTCTCTAATAAAAAATAAAGAAATGATTGATGAATGCAATCATGGAACTTTTAATTTTATTTATCAATATTTGAACTCAAACTTCCTACCATCTAATAGAAATATTGTTAAATAATTTAATTATTGTTAACATTTGAGTTGATAGTTTTCAGAACAATATAGAAAACGCAATAGTTAAATTGAATAATGTAGGTGTAGCTTAGAAAATTCTCTATTTTAAATGTAATTCATCTTTAAATACAATATTCCTAGAAAGTTATTGCATTAAATGTTAAATGTAGAATAAACTTGATTGCAACTACAGAATATAACTGCAATTTAAAGATGAAAATTAGTTCTTCAGAAATAAATATAATACTTTAAAATTAGTAATGAAAAATTAAGACACTTGTTAGTTTAATGCATTATATTTAAATTGTATTCAAGTTAAAGATTATTAAACTTCGATGCGATAATAAATGATCTTAAAAAATTTGGGATTGTTCATACAATAAATGCATATTCGTAATAATGTATGTCCTACAAATATATATATATATAGATATATAGACAGATAAATAGATAGATGTACAATATATATATATATATATATATATATATATATATATATGCGAAGAAATTTATTACTGTTCAAACAAGTATACTATCCTGAAAATTTCCTCAAAGTCAAGAGTTTTTAAGCTTTGCAGTAAATGATATGCTCAATGTACAGGAAATCTATAAGCATATTTTTTATTAACACAATTTTTTACAATGAAACAATAACAAATATAACAAAAATATAAAACAATTACAAAAATATTTTTCATTAAAATAACAACAAAAGGAATTTTTTTTCCAATGGCAAATTTACAGGATATCATATATCATAAAAAATTACAAAAGTCAAGATAGAATCAAAACACAACAATTAATCTATCCACTTATGGCTGGCAATCCAATAACGCTTCCATAAAGAAACGGGAGGCAGTGAAGAACATGAAGCAAGGTGAGACATATCCATTCCTTCCTGGTTATCACACAGGAGACAGTTTAATTGTATGATGGTGCTTGCGGAGACAATAGTGACCACAGAAAAGCCGTAGCCGATGATAATGGAACAAACCACCTGCGTTCCACTGCAGAACTCTAAGAAACTCACACAGAGAGAGCCAGACTGAAGGTCATTTGTAGATCATTTTGCCATATCAGACATTGTCCGGAGTGTACCACCAGGAGGTAGATTTACGTTGCCTTCCACAAAAAAAGGATATAATAAATCTTAAATTTTATTATAAAATAGGTTATTGATATATAATAGTACTGTATATTTTGATAACAAATTGAATATTTATGCTGCTATAAATTAAAAAGAAATATCATTCTATGTTATACTTGTCAAGTTTCATTACAAATAAATCACATTAAATTGCATTAGCTGCTAACTTTCAACACAAACTTAAATTTAAGTGTTTTATGTATTTTGTCACAGTACAAAAAGAATATTATTTTTACACACTTTTTTGGCAATATTTCTGAAATATTTTTTAAAATCCCAATTCACCGTTTGGATAAGAAGAGCGTAACGAATTTCCGAGACAATATTTTACCAGACACACATAAGTCATCGCTTTTGTTGGTAATCAGAAAGCTAAACAAAAAATATTAACCACCAAACGTAAGGACAAAATAGTGATAGTTGCAAAATGGCATTGGTTGTGTATTTTAAGCTATTTGTTTATTCTCTTTAACGATATACTTGCTGACGGGAGCAATTTGGATTTATGATCGAAAGTCAGCATTCGATGTGTTTCTGCAGTGTTATCGATAATCCATCTTTTGCACTTTTGTCGATAAATATTTTGGTTTTCAAAATTTCTTGTTTAATCTCCAGATTTCCGAAATTTGAAATCCTGTTAAATAATATTTTATTTTTAAACAATGGCTCGTCATCATATGTCTACTACTGTGCCCAAAAGTAAGGCCAACTATTATTTTTTTAAATTCTTTATTTATACATCCAAATTTATTTTATCGCCTTCAAAGTATTCCCTCCGACACAATGCACTTATGACAACTTTTTTCCAATCCTCAATACATGCTAAGAAATCATCGGCAGGGATGACCATCCTTCAAAGCGCACTGTGATTCACTTTGAATCTCTTCAATTGTCTCAAAACGGTGTCCACGGAGTGGTCTTTTGAGTTTAGGGAATAGCCAAAAGTCGCACGGTGTGAATACGATGGTTGTGGAACCATGTGGGTTTCATTTTTGGCGAAAAAGTCACGAAGAATCAAAGCAGGTGAGCTGGCGCATTCAGTGTTTCGGTACCAATTGATATTTGACACGTTTGACGCCCAAAATGGAATTGACCTATCCTTTTGAAATTCCGACATCAGCGGCAAGGTCTCTAATTGTAAATCGACGGTTTGCAAGCACCAAATCTTTAATTTTTTTGGACGTGAGCTTCGTTGGTTGAGGTTGATGGTCGACAAGAGGGCTCTTCGTCATCAACGTGTTCTCTGTCTTCTTTGAAAAGTAAGACTAATTATTAATTATTTACCTAAACTTTTCTTTTTTGATATAGGAATGCTCACCGAATGCCTTTTTCCCAAACAGAATTTTACGCAAGCTTTTTGCTCAATTAATTGAGATATTTCAAAATCGCCGGAATCAGTTTTAGCGTCTCACAAAGCCAAGCGTAACGCAAACACTAATGAATATTTTGACGTCAAATTATACACAGATGTCAAGGATAGTGCCAGCAAACTAAAAAAAAAAGAAAAAAAAATTGAAATTCCATAAGCCCCAAGAATTTTAAATTGACAGTTCATCTTACTTTTTGGGTACAGTAGTATTTTGCCCCAAAAATATATATCGGATAGCTTATTTAAAAAAAGATTTTCAAATTTTGATGAAAGATTAACATAGGGGAATCGATTCAGTTATATTTTCCAGGAAGTAAATAGTTGTATATTACAAAATATTTTGTTAGGCGTTTTCTACACAACTATGCTCTAGAACAGGGGTCGGCAACCTGCGGCTCGCGAGCCACATGCGGCTCTTTGGATGTGAAGCTGCGGCTCTTTAGTTCCATACGCAAATATTATTTATTTTATCAAAAAAAAAAAAAACACATTTAAAAACACTCTGATTCGATTAACGAGGATTAGGCACCGATTCTATCTCTCAGCCATTTGTACTCGCTTTTTTACAGCACCCCTCCTCCGTGACAAGCGTCGTCACTGTCGTCTGTCCATCAGAAGCTCTCGAATGACGCCGTCGTCGAATGTTTCTATGTAGGTTTTAATTCGCTTCCGACGCAAGACAATTTGGCGTCTTCATCAGTGCTTTGGCTGTGACGTATAGTTTGTTGTTTCAAGTAAAAGAGTTAGTAGCGAATTATCTTCTCAAAATTATGTATGTACACACACACACACACACACACACACACACACACACACACACACACACACACACACACACACACACACACACACACACACACACACACACACACACACACACACATATTATATATATAATACAAAAACCGAAGTAAAGTTAAGTAACATAATAAGTATTATCTTTTTAAATACATATTATACATATTTTTTCCAAATAAGATACCTAACTACTTTTTGAAGTCAATAAGAATTGTCAAAAAAGAAACAAAGTACTACTGTTGGATATTACCGCGAAAGTGTTTTTATTAAAATATATATTTAATACCTATTTTATTATTTATCTATTTTATAGCTTTTATTATTTTAAAAATTAGGGTTAAAATAATAAGTACCTATAAATTGTTATTTAATAAACCTATTTTCAAACTCTGAGGATCAAAGTAGATAGGTATTTGCAGTTTTAGATTGTTTATATGTTTGGCAATTTTCACTGATTTCGGCATACGTGGGTATAACACCTTTACTCGTAAACTAAGTATCTAATAATTGCCAAAATTAAAAAAATAGGGATTGACGGAGTCATTCGCTTTCATATGCAACTCAGATGGCCTTCCGACTTGTCTCATTTGCCACGAAAAACTCGCACACAATAAGAAATCAAATTTAGAGAGAACTTCACTAAAAACACACTCAGTTTGCTAGTAAATATCCAGTCGGCGAAGAACAAAAAAAAAAAAGCTGTCGATGAGCACCAAAAACAAAAACAACAGTCAAGTTCCATGTTAAGTAACTGGACGCAATCTACAAATAATGTTAATCTGGCAAGCTTGCGGTATCACTAGAAATTGCAAAAAAAAAAAAAAAAAAAAAAAAAAAAAAAAAAAAAAAAACTGCAAACCATTCACAGATGGTGAGTATGTCAAAGACTGCTTTATACGTGCATCTGAAGAAATGTTTTGTAATTTCAAAAAAACAAACCAGAAATCTTGAAAAATCATAGATTTCCCACTATCTGCTAAAACAGTACAAGATAGAATAGCTAAAATGTCTTCAAATGAAACATATTTGCAGGTGGAAGATATTAAATTTTCTTCTGCCTTCTCACTTGCTATAGATGAGTCTTGCGACATAAAAGACACGGCACAAGTTGCCCTTTTTTGTCAGGTATATGTCTTCCCAAAGTCCAAAAGAAGAACTTCTAGGATTGTTACCGCTCTCGGGACAAACTAGAGGGAAGATATAGCGAATGCCGTGCAAAAATGCATTGAAGACAATAACATTGATTTAAATAATTTCGTTTCAATAGCAACTGATGGAGCCAGAAGTATGATAGGAAAATAAAGGGCAACAACGATTCTTCAGAGCAAAATAAACCACGGAATTCTTACGTTTCACTGCATAATACACCAAGAAGCGCTTTGTGTCCAAACATTTCCGGCCAAAATAGTTGAGGTCATGAATTTGATAATCAAGATTGTTAACAGCATCTTGTCAAAAGAACTCTACCATCGTCAGTTTAAAGAATTAAACGAAATGGAGACTCAGTATTCTGACCTCTTTCTTCACAATAAAGTGCGATGGCTTTCCAAAGGTAAGGTATTGAAACGTTTTTGCTTTTGTGCTTGAATGAAATAAATACATTCCTCAATGAAAAGGCATTAATCACCCTGAGTTAGAGAATAACAAATGGTAGAAAAATTTTACTTTATGGTGGATATCACAGCGAAATTAAATGAGCTGAGCAAGTTGGAAGAGTTGGAGGTCCAGAAATGTATGTACGTAACGAACAAAACTGGACAACTTTAAAAGAAATGCCGCGAGTTGCGGCACTTATATTCGACGCATGGAATAGTCTTCCAGATTGCTACAGTGAGGTGAAGAAGTTGGCATTTGAGTGCTGACTATCTTCGGATCGACATATTCGTGCGAACAAGCGTTCTCTTGCATGAATATAATTAAAAGTAAAGTAAGAAGCCAACTAACAAATGATAATTTAGAGTCGTGTTTGAAACTTAAAATAACAAGTTATGAGCCAAATTTATCCAAATTTTCTAAAACCATGCATAGCCAACGCTCCCATTGAATTTGTTTGCTCAAATGTATGTTATTGTTTTTTTTTATTTTAAGTACAAGTTACATTATTTAGTAAAGTTTAAATTTTCTACTTGAATAAGCATGCAAAGCCATCGCTCCAATTAAATTTGTTTGTTCAATTCTTTGTTATTGAAGTACAAGTTAGTGTTGTAGTAAATGTTTAATTGTTTTAATTTTTTACTTAAATAATAAGTAATTATCTAAAAACGAATAAATAGAATGATATATGAATAAATAGACATTTTTTTTGTGAATAAATAGATTAGTTTTTTTTTATCAAAAAACTTTATTTATGCGAGTACTACCAGGTGGGCTAGTATTATTAAATCGGGCCTACTAGTATCAAATCCATATGATTTTTTAATTAACCTTAACCTTCAAAAGACACGTGTATAAATTTGATAGCTGTTGCACTATTAGTATGTGAGTTATAGCATTTTTAGTGAAGCAACTTTTGTTAGTTTGAAAAATGGATAAAAAGGAATTTCGTGTGTTAATTTAAGCATTGCTTTTTGGCAAAAAAAAAAAATACTATTGAAGCCAAGGCTTGGCTTGATAAACATTATTCGGACTTTGCACCAAATAAATCAACCGTAGAGAAGTGGTTTGCTAAATTTAAACGAGGTGAAATAAGCACCGAGGGCGGTGCACGCAGTGGACGCCCCAAAGAGGCTGTTACCGACGAAAAACAAAAAGTCCACAAAACAATTTCTGATAACCGTAAAGTGAAGTTGATTGAGATAGCTGATTGAGATAGCTGATTCGTCCCTAAAGATATCAAAGGGACGTATTGGACATACCGTGAATGAATATTTGGATATGCAAAAGCTCTGTTCAAAGTGGGTGTCGCGCGAGCTCACAATCGACCAAAAACAACAACGAATTGATGATTCTAAGCAGTGTTTGAGCTGTTCAATCTTAATAAACCCGAATTTTTGCGTTGATATGTGACAATGGATGAAACATGGCTCCATCATTTCACACAGGAGTCCAATCGACAGTCAGCCGAGTGGACTGCACGTGATGAACACTAAAAATTTTATAACTTCACTAAAACTGCTATAACTCACATACTAATAATGCAACAGCTGTCAAATTTATACACGTGTCTTTTGAAGGTTAGGGCTAACGAATAATCATATGGATTTAATACTAGTAGTGCCATCTATGTGACAGCCTATGAACTTTTCAGCCCACATGTCATTTATTGTTAGCAAGAAAAAGTTTGTGGCTCTTTAAAAACTTTGAAATTTTGTAAATTGCATTTTTGGCTCTTCCGACTCAAAAGGTTGCCGACCCCTGCTCTAGAAGATTAGATTTCAAGCTACGTAATTTTATTTCAACATTTTTTCAAAACACATAATATTTTTAAATCCTTCCAGATTATTTTGAATGTGGTTATTGCTACCTAATTTTATTTACACAGTATTGCCAAAAACCTAATCTTTTTAAAATTATTCCCAATTATTTTGATGTGGTTATTGCTACATAATTTTATTTCAACAGTATTGCAAAAAACATAATATTTTTAAAAATTAATCCAAATGGTTTTGATGTGGTTATTGCTACGTAATTTTATTTCAACATTTTTGCAGAAAACATAATATTTTTTAAATCCTTCCAGATTATTTTGGATGTGGTTATTGCTACCTAATTTTATTTACACAGTATTGCCAAAAACATAATCTTTTAAAAATTATTCCAAATGATTTTGGATGTGGTTATTGCTACATAATTTTATTTCAACAGTATTGCAAAAACATAATCCTTTTAAAAATTATTCCAAATGATTTTGATGTGGTTATTGCTACCTAATTTTATTATAATAATATTGACAAAAACATAATCTTTTATGAAAGTATTCCAAATGATTTTGGATTTGGTCACTGCTACATAATTTTATTATAACAGTATTGACAAAAAAATTTTTTTATAAAATTATTCGAAATGATTTTAGATTTGGTCACTGCTACCTAATTTTATTATAACAGTATTGACAAAACATAATCTTTTATAAAATTATTCCAAATCATTTTAGATGTGGTTATTGGTACCTAATTTTATTATAACAATATTGACAAAAACATAATCTTTTATGAAATTATTCCAAATGATTTTGGATGTGGTTATTGCTACCTAATTTTATTATAACAGTATTGACAAAAACATAATCTTTTATAAAATTATTCCAAATGATTTTGGATGTGGTTATTGCTACCTAATTTTATTATAACAGTATTGACAAAAACATAATCTTTTATGAAATTATTCCAAATGATTTTGTTGTGGTCATTGCTACCTAATTTTATTATAACAGTATTGACAAAAACATAATCTTTTTTAAAATTATTCCAAATGATTTTGGATGTGGTAATTGCTAACTAATTTTATTATAACAGTATTGACAAAAACATAATCTTTTATGAAAGTATTCTAATGATTTTGTTGTAGTTATTGATGCGTAATTTTATTTCAACAGTATTGGCAAAAACATAATCTTTTTAAAATTATTCCCAATGATTTTGGATGTGGTTATTGCTACCTAATTTTATTATAACAGTATTGATAAAAACATAATATTTTATAAAATTATTCCAAATGATTTTGGATGTGGTTATTGCTACCTAATTTTATCATAACAGTATTGACAAAAACATAATCTTTTTATGAAATTATTCCAAATGATTTTGTTGTGGTCATTGCTACCTAATTTTTTATTATAACAGTATTGACAAAAACATAATCTTTTATAAAATTATTCCAAATGATTTTGGATGGTTATTGCTACCTAATTTTATTATAACAGCATTGACAAAAACATAATCTTTTATGAAATTATTCCAAATGATTTTGTTGTAGTTATTGATGCGTAATTTTATTTCAACAGTATTGGCAAAAACATAATCTTTTTTAAAATTATTCCCAATGATTTTGGATGTGGTTATTGCTACCTAATTTTATTATAACAGTATTGACAAAAACATAATCTTTTATAAAATTATTCCAAATGATTTTGGATGCGGTTATTGCTACCTAATTTTATTATAACAGTATTGACACAAACATAATCTTTTATAAAATTATTCCAAATCATTTTGGATGTGGTTATTGCTACCTAATTTTATTATAACAGTATTGACAAAAACATAATCTTTTATGAAATTATTCCAAATCATTTCGGATGTGGTTATTGCCACCTAATTTTATTATAACAGTATTGACAAAAACATAATCTTTTATAAAATTATTCGAAATGATTTTGGATGTGGTTATTGCTACCTAATTTTATTATAACAGTATTGACAAAAACATAATCTTTTATGAAATTATTCCAAATGATTTTGTTGTAGTTATTGATGCGTAATTTTATTTCAACAGTATTGGCAAAAACATAATCTTTTTTAAAATTATTCCCAATGATTTTGGATGTGGTTATTGCTACCTAATTTTATTATAACAGTATTGACAAAAACATAATCTTTTATGAAATTATTCCAAATGATTTTGTTGTAGTTATTGATGCGTAATTTCATTTCAACAGTATTGGCAAAAACATAATCTTTTTTAAAACTATTCCCAATGATTTTGATGTGGTTATTGCTATCTAATTTTATTATAACAGTATTGACAAAAACATAATCTTTTATAAAATTATTCCAAATCATTTTGATGTGGTTATTGCTACCTAATTTTATTATAACAATATTGACAAAAACATAATCTTTTATAAAATTATTCCAAATGATTTTGGATGTGGTTATTGCTACCTAATTTTATTATAACAGTATTGACAAAAACATAATCTTTTATGAAATTATTCCAAATGATTTTGTTGTGGTCATTGCTACTTAATTTTATTATAACAGTATTGACAAAAAACATAATCTTTTTAAAATTATTCCAAATGATTTTGGATGTGGTTATTCCTAACTAATTTTATTATAACAATATTGACAAAAACATAATCTTTTATAAAATTATTCCAAATGATTTTGGTTGTGGTTATTGAAGCTTAATTTTATTTCAACAGTATTGACAAAAACATAATATTTTTTTTTTTTTAATTATTCCAAATGATTTTGGATATGGTTATTGCTAGATAATTAAGTAAAATGCACAAACATGTTTGGATCAAAAAGTTTTAAGCAAAAATTAGATGAAGTGTTTGGATCAAATGTTAAAAAAAATATTAGACATGTACATAAAAAAATAATGAATAAATGAAAACCAAATAAATATAAGAAAATGTAATACAACAAATAAATAAGTAAATATATTATAATTAAATAAATGTAAAAATACAAATAAATTTATCTATAATAAACCATATCATTTGGCTCTTACTTGCTACAAAATTGAACAAACTACTAATACACATGAAACTAATGTATTATCTATCGCTACATTCTACATTTGTTTTTGTATTATTTTTCTTTATTTATAATAAAAAATAGAAAATATATACGTTATATAAATTTCTACTATAATCTTGTGTAACGGCCAGATTACTAATGATTGCATGCACCACACCTGTACATATACCATATATATATATATATACCATATACCCAACAAGAGAGTAAAAATTCTGTTATTTTTTTTTTTCATTTATTTTGAATATTAATTTTATATAGCTTATTATTATTATTATAAAATTTGAAAAATTAAATGTTTTAAATTATAAAATGTATTTTTTTCCTTCCAATAAATTGAATTATTATCGATTTAGAAATGTAAATTAAAGTATGATAAATGGGGTACAAAAAATAAATTAAATATATTCGAATTTCATTATTAAAATTATTATTATCATTTGATCCTATGATAATGCAAATATGAATTCTAAAATAAAAATTCAGTATTGTATATATTCAAAGAATATTTCGAAGAATATTTCGAAACTTATGGAATTTTACAAATAAGTTATATTATGTTATTATTTTGTTATAAGGGAATGAATAATGTAAGTGAAGTGAAACTTTTATTTATGAGAAATACTATTCTTTCTAATATTTCCTAAGGAAAAATAATGACTAGGATAGAATTAATCAAATATATTGAAATTCCTTATTATTATTATCCTTCATTTGATGTTAATGCAAATGAGAATTCATTCTATAATAAAAAAAATCAGTGTTGCATATATCCAAAGGATCGTTCCAAATCTATGGTATTTTGCACATTAATTGTATTACGTTATTATTTTGTTATAAGGGAATGAATAATATAAGTCAAGTGAAAATTTTATTTATGAGAAATATTTTTCTTTTATAATATTTCTTAAGAAAAATAACGAATAAGATAAAATTTATAAAATATATTGAATTTCATTATTATTATTATTATTATCCTATGATCTGATGATAATACAAACGTGAATTCATTCTAAAATAATAAAAAATTCAGTGTTGCACATATCCAAAGGATATTTCCAAATCTATGGAATTTTGAAAATTAGTTATAGTATATTATCATTTTGTTATAAGGGAATGAATAATATAAGTCAAGTGAAAATTTTATTTATGAGAAATATTATTCTTTTCTTATATTTTTTAAGGGAAAATCATTAGAAATTGTGAATAAAAAGAACGTTGATATAAATATATATAATAATATATAAAAAGCTCTAAATAAATTATAAAAAGTAAGATTTTATTTGAAAATATTTTATAACCATTAAAATTGTTTCCATAGAAATTTAGTAACATTCTATGGATTTTTCATTATGAAATCACATTTTAAAATTAGTAAATATCTTTTTAAAAATTTTTTTATGAAATGTTCATTTCCCTGTAAAATTAACGAAATTATTTGGATTGTATATAATAATAAAAATATCTAAATATGTATATAAATATTCGTTTCATTTTCATATTTATATTATTATTATTAAGAAAATAATGAAATTGATATATTTATCAGACAGTATTTTGTTCCCATAAAATTAATATTTTACTTATTATCAACATTTTATTATTAAGTTTTTTATTTTTTTTGAATTTCCTTAAACAGAAGTAATTCCCATAATTATTTAAATTTAACATACTTATGAATCAATGTGTAAAATTAAACATCATATTTAATGCAATTAAGTCATTATTAAGATTATTATTTATGAATATTATTTAGTAAAAGGTTTTAATTCTGCATAAATTATTTTAGAAGCTTTATAAATTTAAAAATGCAACTTTAGTTTTTTTTTAATTGGTTTTTTTTATTTCTGAATCTAAATGTAATTTTTCTCAATACATCAACTTTATTGAATATCAAAAACAGCAATTTTTAAAATTTCTACATTTTTTTAAAATTTCTACATTTTTTTAAAATTTATACTACACAATGAATTCATTTATTTTTACATCAACATATGTTTTTTATAAAAAAAAATAATTAAAAATTTATGTTATGAAATATTGTTAATATTATTAGAAAAAATCACTAAATTAATTTTGTAATTAAATTATGAAAAATATATTAAAGATTTAATTTACAATTATATTAAAGTTATAAAGAAATTGGTACGTAAAATAAATTGTTTTATTTTTTTAGTATTTTAATTAAAGATTTTTTCCCATGAACATTCTTAAAAGTAGGACATTTAGAATTCAGAATTATCAAAACAATGTAGAATTAAAGCGAAGGTAAAAACTCAGAAATTAAATTTTTATTTTTTCATGAGCGTCATTCATTTAAAGTTTTAAAAAAAAATAAAACTGAAAATAACCGACATGGATTTTTTTTTTATTATAAAATATATAATTTTAATTCAAGTAAGAAATTGCAATAGAAGTAATTAATTAAATTAATTAACACTCCAAGAAAAATATGAAACCTTTTTAAGAGAAGAACAACTTTAAACTCATAATTGGAAATTTTAAAAAAAAAATCCCAACATTTAAATATTTAGCTATTTTTTTTTTTATTTCCTTCTTGAATCTATAATTTTAACGAAGAAGTACAAATTTGTCACATAAAATATCCAAAATTTAAATATTTACATATCTTATTTGTTTTCATTTTTGAAATTATAAGTGTAACAAAGTGTAGATTTGTCACATAAAGCATCCAAAATTTAAATATTCACAAATTTTATTTGTTTTCATTTCTGAAACTATAAGTGTATAACAAAGTGTAGATTTGTCACATAAAACATACAAAATTTAAATATACACAAATATTATTTGTTTTCCTTTTTGAAACTATAAGTGTAACAAAGACGTATAGATTTGTCATTTAAACCTCCAAAATTTAAATATTTACAAATATTTACAAATAAGTACAAATTTGTCACATAAAATATACAAAATTTAAATATTTACATATCTTATTTGTTTTCATTTTTGAAATTATAAGTGTAGCAAAGTGTCACATAAAACATCCAAAATTTAAATATTCACATATTTTATTTGTTTTCATTTTTGAAACTATAAGTGTATAACAAAGAAAATACAAATTTGTCACATAAAATATCCAAAATTTAAATATTTACATATCTTATTTGTTTTCATTTCTGAAACTAAAAGTGTAACAAAGACGTATAGATTTGTCACATAAACCACCCCAAAATTAAAAATTCACATATTTTATTTGTTTTCATTTCTGAAACTATAAGTGTATAAAAGAAGTACAGATTTGTCACATAAAACATCCAAAATTTAAAAATTCGCATATTTCATTTGTTTTCATTTCTGATACTATATGTGTATAACAAAGAAGTGCAGATTTTCCACATGAAACATACAAAATTTAAAAATTCGCATATTTTATTTGTTTTCATTTGAAACAATAAGTGTAGAACAAAGAAGTACAGATTTGTCACATAAAACATCCAAAATTTAAATATTCACATATTTTATTTGTTTTCATTTTTGAAACTATAAGTGTGTAACAAAGAAGTACAGATTTGTCACAAACAACAACTAAAATTTAAATATCCACATATTTTATTTGTTTTCATTTCTGAAACTATAAGTGTATAATAAAGAAGTACAGCTTTGTCATATAAAACATACAAAATTTCAAAATTTGCATATTTTAGTTGTTTTCATTTCTGAAACTATAAGTGTATAACAAAGAAGTACAGATTTATCACATCAAACATACAAAATTTAAAAATTCGCATATTTTATTTGTTTTCATTTCCGAAACTATAAGTGTATAACAAAGAAGTACAGATTTGTCACATAAAACATCCAAAATTTAAATATTCACATATTTTATTTGTTTTCATTTCTGAAACTATAAGTGTATAACAAAGAAGTACAGATTTGTCATATAAAACATCCAAAATTTAAAAATTCGCATATTTTATTTGTTTTTATTTCCGAAACTATAAGTGTTTAACAAAGTACAGATGTGAAAACCTCCCAAATTTAAATATTTACTTATTTTATTTGTTTTTATTTTTCAAACTAAAAGTGCAAAGAAATATAGATTTGTCATGTAAAACATCCAAAATTTAAATACTCACATATTTTGTTTGTTTTCATTCTTGAATCTAGATTTATCATATGAAACGTTCGAAATTTAAATATTCAAAACTACATTCACAATATCGAATTTAATAATCTGCATATATTTACATTAATTACTGATAACATTTAATGTAAACTTTCTCATTCCAAAATATATATGTAGAAGGTATCGAAATATTAGTTTTTATATCGAACACATTATCATTACAACTCATTTTTAGATTCGGTTTTTCATTAAAAACTAAAAATATTATCGATATTAACTAGTCATTTTGAACAGTTAAAAAGAACCGACTAAATCATTTTCGATTTATACGCATACCTAATTAACTTGGTTTATACCTTACCTATTATTATTACACTGTTCATTATGTTTTACATAATAACATGCATTATATAATATGGTATAATATATATATTATAAAGTTTTATCATTATCATGTTTATGCATGTGCTCGCTTAATTATTGCAAATAAATATTAGTAATACCAAATGAAAAACCTGAAATCTTAATATTTCTAACAGTATTCACTAAATCGTTATGTAATTCTACCATTCTTTCCCTCAAAACCAGAAACAGATAATGGGCACACTTGTATAGCTCTTGTTGTGTGATAACATATTTCCTTTATTACATATTATTGTGTTTATATATGTGCTGGTTTCTTTACTGCAAGTAAATATTAGAAAACCAAATGAAAAAAAAACGAAATCTTAATATTTCCAACAGCATTCACTAAATCGTTATATAATTCTACCATTCTTTCACTCAAAACCAGAATCAGATAATTTGCACTCTTGTATTGCTCTTGTTATATGGTATCATATTTATATTATTATATTTTATCATAATCAAGTTTATATATATGGTGGTTTATTTACGTTGAACAAATATTAGTAAAACCAAGTTAAAAACCGAAATCCCAGAATCAGATAATTTGCACTCTTGTATTGCTCTTGTTATATGGTATCATATTTATATTATTATATTTTATCATAATCAAGTTTATATATATGGTGGTTTATTTACGTTGAACAAATATTAGTAAAACCAAGTTAAAAACCGAAATCCCAGAATCAGATAATTTGCACTCTTGTATTGCTCTTGTTATATGGTATCATATTTATATTATTATATTTTATCATAATCAAGTTTATATATATGGTGGTTTTATTTACGTTGAACAAATATTAGTAAAACCAAGTTAAAAACCGAAATCCCAGAATCAGATAATTTGCACTCTTGTATTGCTCTTGTTATATGGTATCATATTTATATTATTATATTTTATCATAATCAAGTTTATATATATGGTGGTTTATTTACGTTGAACAAATATTAGTAAAACCAAGTTAAAAAAACCGAAATCCCAGAATCAGATAATTTGCACTCTTGTATTGCTCTTGTTATATGGTATCATATTTATATTATTATATTTTATCATAATCAAGTTTATATATATGGTGGTTTATTTACGTTGAACAAATATTAGTAAAACCAAGTTAAAAACCGAAATCCCAGAATCAGATAATTTGCACTCTTGTATTGCTCTTGTTATATGGTATCATATTTATATTATTATATTTTTATCATAATCAAGTTTATATATATGGTGGTTTATTTACGTTGAACAAATATTAGTAAAACCAAGTTAAAATCCGAAATCCCAGAATCAGATAATTTGCACTCTTGTATTACTCTTGTTATATGGTATCATATTTATATTATTATATTTTATCATAATCAAGTTTATATATATGGTGGTTTATTTACGTTGAACAAATATTAGTAAAACCAAGTTAAAAACCGAAATCCCAGAATCAGATAATTTGCACTCTTGTATTGCTCTTGTTATATGGTATCATATTTATATTATTATATTTTATCATAATCAAGTTTATATATATGGTGGTTTATTTACGTTGAACAAATATTAGTAAAACCAAGTTAAAAACCGAAATCCCAGAATCAGATAATTTGCACTTTTGTATTACTCTTGTTATATGGTATCATATTTATATTATTATATTTTATCATAATCAAGTTTATATATATGGTGGTTTATTTACGTTGAACAAATATTAGTAAAACCAAGTTAAAAACCGAAATCCCAGAATCAGATAATTTGCACTCTTGTATTACTCTTGTTATATGGTATCATATTTATATTATTATATTTTATCATAATCAAGTTTATATATATGGTGGTTTATTTACGTTGAACAAATATTAGTAAAACCAAGTTAAAAACCGAAATCCCAGAATCAGATAATTTGCACTCTTGTATTGCTCTTGTTATATGGTATCATATTTATATTATTATATTTTATCATAATCAAGTTTATATATATGGTGGTTTATTTACGTTGAACAAATATTAGTAAAACCAAGTTAAAAACCGAAATCCCAGAATCAGATAATTTGCACTCTTGTATTGCTCTTGTTATATGGTATCATATTTATATTATTATATTTTATCATAATCAAGTTTATATATATGGTGGTTTATTTACGTTGAACAAATATTAGTAAAACCAAGTTAAAAACCGAAATCCCAGAATCAGATAATTTGCACTCTTGTATTACTCTTGTTATATGGTATCATATTTATATTTTTATATATAATCATAATCATGCTTATATATGAGATGCCGTATTTACTTCAAACAAATATCAGTAGAACCAAATAAAAACCCGAAATCTTAATATTTCCAACAGCATACACTAAATCGTTATGTTATTCTACCATTCTTTCACTCAAAACAAGAAACAGATAACGGCACTCTTGTGTTCCTCTTGTTATGTGATATCATGTTTGTATTATTACATTTTGTGTTTATATACGTGCAGCTGTCTTTACTGTAAATAAATACTAGGGATACCAAATGAAAAACGAAATTTCTAATATATCCAACAGCATTCACTAAATCGTAATATAATTCTACCATTCTTTCACTCGAAACCAGAAACAGATAATGTGCACTTTTGTGTTCCTCTTTTTATGTGATATCATATTTGCATTATTACATTTTGTGTTTATATATGTGCTGGTCTCTTTACTGCAAATAAATATTAGAAGTACCAAACGAAAAACAAATCTTAATATTTCCAACACCATTCACTGAATCCTCATGCTATTCTACCAATCTTTCACTGAAAACCAGAAACAGATAATGTGTACTCTTGTGTTCCTCTTGTTATGTGATATCATATTTGCATTATTACATTTTGTGTTTATATATACGATAGTTTATTTACTGCAAATCAATATTATAAATACCAAATGAAAAAACAAAATCCTAATATTTCTAACAGCATTCACTAAATTGTTATATAATTCTGCCATTCTTTCACTGAAAACCAAAAACAGATAATGTGCACTCTTTTTTTACTCTTGTTACATGGTATCATATTTGCATTATTGCCATTATTGCCATTTTGTGTTTTTATATGTGCTGGTCTCTTTACTGCAAATAAATATTAGAAATTCCAAACGAAAAACGAAATCCTAATATTTCCAACAGCATTCACTAAATTGTTATATAATTCTGCCATTCTTTCACTGAAAACCAGAAACAGATATTGTGCACTCTTTTTTTACTCTTGTTATATGGTATCATATTTGCATTATTACATTTTGTGTTTATATATGTGCTGGTCTCTTTACTGCAAATAAATATTAGAAATACTAAACGAAATCCTAATATTTCCAACAGCATTCACTAAATCGTTATATAATTCTGCCATTCTTTCACTGAAAACCAGAAACAGATAATGTGTACTCTTGTGATCCTCTTGTTATGTGATATCATATTTGCATTATTACATTTTGTGTTTATATGTGTGCTGGTTTCCTTACTGTAAATAAATATTAGGAATACCAAATGAAAAATCAAAATCTTGATATTTCCAATAGCATTCTCTAAATCCTTATGTAATTCTATCATTCTTTCACACAAAACCAGAAACATATAGTTTGCACTCTTGTATTGCTTTTGTTATATGGTATCATATTTTTTATTATTACATTATTTGTTTATATATGTGCTGGTTTATGTACTGCAAATATATATTAGTACACTCAAGTAAAAAACCGAAATCTTAATATTTCCAACAGCATTCACTAAATCGTTATGTTATTCTACCATTCTTTCACTCAAAACCAGAAACAGATAACGTGCACTCTTGTTCTATCACTCCCTTTTCCTCATCTCTAAATCTATTGCTTTTCCATCCCATAAATTCTTCAATACATCAGACGAACTAAAACTTCTATCGGAATCCAAAATCGTTTTGTTCAAACAGCGAAAACAATTGAATTTTTCCTATTGTTTTTTTTAAAGTAATTTACTTTTTCTAAAAGGAGGAGGAATGGAATTGTTTTAATAATATTGAAGATAGTTACGTAAGAGAAAGTGGGATGAGCATCTTCCACCCTCATCCGGATCTCAGCTGATCGGGCTCTCCGGTTTGCGGCATGGTAGCCATGATTAATCACCATGGCGACGTGACGTCACGAGACTCACTCATGCAGCAGTCTGGGAAGAGCTAGAATTTGGCGGCTTATTGCTGTTGGCGACTATTTTTCGGATTGCTACTGTTCTATAAACGAAATGAAATCCTTTTGCTTCAATGCAATTTGAAATATACAACTTTTTAAAAAGTAAATTTATTTAAATTCAGAAAAATTTAAATATTTTTATACATTTTCATGCATTTGAATGGGGTTTTTTGTTATTAATATCTTCTTAGTACAGAAAAAGAATTTTAATGTTTTAAACATACAATTTTTTTCATATTCATTTCTTATACTTAGACAGTTAAAACATCATTGCTAATCTATTTACATAACATGTATGATCATAAATTTTAAGCAAGTAAAAAATTAAATAAGTTTGAAAAGGAATTTATTTAAATTTTACCCCAACAAGTTTTTATTAGAAATTAGTTTTCTGAATGAAACACTTAAACACTATACTCATTACAAATCAAGATTGAATTTAACAATATTTATATACATTAATTATTATATAACAGTACTCATATTTCAATAAACATAATTAAAGTAATTATCATTTTAAGTCATGTAAAGTAATAATCATAATACAAATGCTTATTATATTTATGTTTTCAATGTCTGTCATCTTTCATTGATTGTATTTATATACAAAGTTAACAAACATATTTCATTTATTGTATAACTTTATAAGAACCGTTGAAAAAAATTAATCTGTGTGGATAGTTCATAAAGAGTTTTTTTTAGATACCTTATGAATGAAGAAGTAAAAAGTTAACTTAAAATGGAAACTATCATAGTAAATAGAAAATCATATATTATACAAGTACAGTAAATAAAAAGCCTTTTGATTTTTTTTTTAAAAAAAATTAAAATAAAGTGTGATTGTTATATTAATCTCTGACAAAGAACTATCAAGTCTAAAAGTTGCTAAATTCCAAGAAAGTCGAATATTTTTTTTTGGAAAATATTTAAATAAAGTTTGATTGTTATATTAAACTCTTACTAGGAATTATCAATCAAAAAGTTTTTAAATTCCCAAAAAGTTTTTTTTTTTTTTGGAAAATATTAAAATAAAGTTTGATTGTTATATTAATCCCTGGCATGGAACTCTCAAGTCAAGAAATTCTAAATTCCAAGAAAGTCGAATATATTCTTTTTTTTGAAAATATTAAAATGGAGTTTGATTGTTATATTATTCTCCGACAAGTAATTATTAAGTTAAAAAGTTCCTAAATGAAAAGAAAATTGAAAAAAATCAAAATTAATTTTAATTAATTTTTTAACTAATTTTAAATCAAGAAGTTTGTAAATTCCAAGAAAGTCGAAATCTTTTTTGGAAAAGATTAAAATAAAGTTTGATAGTTATATTAATCTCTTACTAGGAACTATCAATCAAAAAGTTTCTAAATTACAAAAGAAAGTCGAATATTTTTTTTTTTTTTTTTTTTTTTGGAAAATATTAAAATAAAGTTTTGTTTATATTAAATATCAATCTTAAAAGGAATATATATTTTTTTTTGAAAATATTAAAATAAAAAAAAGTTCTCTAAATTAATAAAAAAAGTCCCAAGAAAGAATTTGTTTTTGGAAAATATTAAAATAAAGTGTGATTGTTATATTAATCTCTTACTAGGAACTATCAATCAAAAAATTCTAATTTCCAAGAAAGTCGATTTTTATTATTTATTTTTGGAAAAGATTAAAATAAAATTTGATTGTTATATTAATGTCTTACTAGGAACTATCAATCAAAGAAGTTCCTAAATTCCAAGAAAGTCGAATATTTTTTTTGAAAAGATTAAAATAATGTGAGATTGTTATATTAATATCTGATAAGTAACTATCAAGTCAAGAAGTTCTAATTTGCAAGAAAGTAGAAAATTGGCGGAAAAGGATTTCAAGTAATTTATATCAGTATATTAAAAATGAGGAAATTTAAAAAATCACTTGCTAATAATGTGATCACTTGTATGAATTATTTTTCCGTTAAATATTTTTTATTGTTAATGCGGCAAAAAAATGTATTACGCAAAATAAAAATATTTTTTTTTATCTTGTTGCATAAATTTATGTTGTTTTGGATAATTTAAAGATTCAAAAGAATTCAAGATATCCCCTAAAACATAATCATCTTCTATTAACATTAGAAAAACGCAGTTTCTTCTGATTTTTCAAATTATTTTTATATATTTTTTTATTTTTAAAATTTTAGTTTAGATTCTGCAGCTTATTTTTAAAAAATGTCATATAACTTACTTCTTATTGCATTGATCTAATTAATTAATTACGTTTCTTATATTCTTAAAAATCGAAGGATGTTCAGAATATTTGTTAAGTGTCTTTTAAATATGTCTGAAATATTTAAAACGACAATTTAAAAGGACAAAATAATTTATTTAAACGAGTATTGTATTACAATTAAATTTTTATACAATGAAATTCGGTGAAATATGACTTAAAAAATTGATAAAAAATTCTTGAAATAGTTAAAGTTAATTTAATAAAAACCTCCTTTTGAAATACATTTCTAGAAAACGTTCACCTTCATTTCTACAGATTTTATCATTAATAGAATATAACCAAATTAATAAAGTAATAACAATTGCATTTCGCTTTATTTAAATCTTTAAATAGCTAGAATAAAAATTAAAATTAATGAATAGAATTTTATGCAGTTCTATCCTCAGCTAAAAAGCAGTTGAAATTTCTATCAATTCTTATAACAAATTGTTTTATCTCTTAATTTCTTTTTTTTAAATTAATAAAAAAAATAATTTAAAACGGAAACATTTAATTAAACATTAATTCATATCATATATTGTAATTTAGTTATAATTGTTCTTGCTTTACATAGTTTATCAGTATACAAGTTAATTAACAACTAATTGTTGTTCATTTTTATTTATAATTGCTGTTTTCTATTCCCCGTCGTTTCTCAAGTATTATGAGTGAAAATTCTTTCTAATAAAATATCAAATATACGACAACTAATATTACTCAAGAAAAAGTGAAGATATGTAAAGGTTGGTTTCCAGCTACAGCTGACAAAAAGTCAGTATTCTAAAAGCTGAGTGACTAGAAGATCAGACTTCCGATTGGCTGACTTTCAACCATGTGATATTTTAGTATCCGGTAGAAACGCGCCTTAAATATGGACTTTCCAAGGGATTGAAGTATAGACTTTTCAATGTGTACAACTAAAGTTTACGTTAATTATAGAAAGAATAACGTATCAATAAAGTAAAATAACGTATATAAAGTAAAGCAATAAGATATCGGAATATTTTCAAACTTATTTTAGAACATTTTTAATAGTATTTAGGTGATCTTGTTTACTGGGAATGACAGGGAATTATTTGCAGAATGGAAGATTTTTATAAGATTCAAAATAATCCACGGTTCACCATAGACTGTGTTTGCGACACTGCACCCACAATTTGTCTGCTTGTTAAACAAACATTCCCAAAAGATGGAATTTGGTAGTTTTAATCTCCTTAAGACAAACAGGGAGACTTTCCAGCTTACAAATTTATTCTGCTCATTGACACTTATATTTTTACTTATAAGTATTTTGAAATCCAATGCGCTATTTAGCAGGCCATTCGACTCATGAATTTATCTGGTAAGAGTTGCAGAGATATTCCTTCCCTCAGGTCTTGCAACACACTGTAGAATTAAACACACTACAAAAAGAGTAGAAAAAAGTCATGTTATCTCAAAAATGTACTATGCATTTTAATTTCCCTTCATATCAATTGTATAAAAATTATAATACTAAATATATACCAATAATTATGTAAAAAAATTAAATTGTTATAACTAAATGAATTATAAATGTTTTTAAAATAAACATTTTATAAATAAATTGAATTATTGAGATATATAAAATATAATCTTAGTTGAAAAATATCGGTTAAGATCTAATAGATTTTTCAGTTGCTCATATTATCAAAAAATCTCTTCATATTAAGCATATAAAAGCTACTATAATTCAAACATTTTTATGCATTGTTATTTTAATTTATTGTTATTACATTGATATTTATATTTATTTTTATTAAATTATTATTACATTGTTATTGTTATTTATTATTACATTGTAAGTATTATTTATTTTATTCTATTGTTATTATTATTTATTGTTATTATATTGTTATTGTTTTTTATACATTGTTACTTTTATATATTTATATATTTTTTTAAATATATGATTGTAAATATAGGAGACTAATAATATTTAGTTAAAATAATCTACATACACATACTCGCAAAAATCCATTATTAGAAGAATTATTCAACGAATTTTAAAATATCCAAGTGAGTTTTCTTCAAAAATAAATAAATACATTTGTATTTTTCTTTCTATCTATCTCTCTTTCTCTCTCACTCTGTCTCTCTCTCTCTCTCTCTCTCTATATATATATATATATATGTGTGTGTGTGTGTGTGTGTGTTTACATATATATATGCACAAAAGAATTTAAATCGATTTTTGGCAACACATGGGAAAAAATTGAAAAATTCAATATTTCCTATTCTTTCAAGGTACTCTTGAGTATAGTAGCAAGGAAGAAAATCAATTACTTCACGTTGGAATTACCTGGTTTTTTTTTTTTTAACTCAAAGAAAGTTTAGAAAATGAAAGAAAGTTTTATCAAGCACCTTATATTTATGTGAGATATATATATATATCTTTATTATTTGATGATTTTATTTTCCATGAAATATATCAATATAAAAACCTCATAGACAAAAAATATTTCATTAACTTGTTTAACTATATGTTAGGATTTTTTTACTCGATCTATATAAATAAAACATTTTCACTATTTTATTGGTTAAAACTTGAAAAGAAATATTTTAAGTAATTATTTGCTAATAATTTTATAATATCCATTTATAAAAAATATTTGCTTTGATACTTTACAAAACTATTTGCTGTCTAGAATTATTAATAATTATTAGTACAATATTATGAAATATTTATTATTTAGCATATATTACAAAAACAAATTATGTTACATTATCTTAATATATTTTTGCAATTAAAATATTAAAGCATTGTTTTCATTTCTAACATATTGTTTAAAATTGAAATATATTTTTTTTATTTTTTTATAAAAAAAGAAGGCTTGAAGAAATGGAGTTGAAAGTGGTATAAAAAAAAACTCATAAAATTTAAATAAACAATAATATTTAATCGTCACAACCATGAAACAAAATTATAAAAACATTTTCAATTATAATTATAATTAATTAAATTATAAATAATTGAATTATAATTAATTATTTTAATACTTAATAATATAGATAAGTGAACCAGTTTTAATTTAATTATTTCCAAAATTATCAAAGTATATGTCTGTTGTCTAAAATGCAAAACATCTTAAAATAGGTATTTATAATTTTTTTTATAATAAATTATAGAAAATATATGAAGTAACTTTGATAGATAAGTAGTAGAAATATAGATTGGTAGTTTAGTAATATATGTATAGAAGTATAGATAGAATATATTAGTATGGACAGAAGTGCAGATTAGGAGCTTTTGAATAACTGAGAGAAATTTTATGATAAAAATTCAACTAATTCTTAAACTCAATAAATGCTTTCGTTTTTTTCAACTCCTTTTGCAGAATATATATATAGGATTCCTTATTTATTCTAGATGTATTTTACGTAGGAAATTTATAAATTATAAATTTATTGTTGTAAATTTATTTTATAAATTGTTTGTTGTAAGAATGCTTTAGTTACAAATATATTTACTATTTTAATCATACCTTATTTACCATATTTAAGGTATTGACTTCTTTATTTAATAGGGAAATAAATCAGTAGACTCTGTTTTATTACCTTACTTCTTTTAGACCTTGCTACATTGAATACTACATTCTTCTGAAGAGTTTTTAAAGCAGTAATAAAGAATAAACTTGATATTCAGAAATTTTAAATAAAAATAATTTTCAAATAGCTATAATAGATAAATATAAATAGTTATTAATAAAATGTCTTTATTTAATTTTAATTATTTTGCATGACACTAACGATAAGTAACAACAAATTTAAAAATTTTTTAATTCACTTTCTAAATAATGTTTATTTTTATTTTTTACTTGATTAAAATATATTATAAATTTCCTACAATGGCAATTTCTTTTTAATTTTTGAACAAATTTTGTTGTTGTTGGTTAGAAAGGTTATCTAATTACAAAGAATTGATTAACCATAAAAGACTGGGAACTTAAATCTTCATTTAGAATTCTACAATATTAATAAATATTTTAAGTAAGAATAATCAATATTTCACATTTTTAACCATATTACGCATAATATAACAAATCTAACGTTATTAATTGATTAACCCTGTAAGACTGGGAACTTTAATCTTTATTTAGAATTCTACAAATACCCTTTTAATCAATATTTTTAGTGAAAATAAAGAATATTTAATTTTTAGCCATATCACGCATAAATCTAAAGTTATTAATTGATCAATAAGACTGAACTTTAATCTTTATTTAGAATTCTGCAAATATCATTTTAGCGATATTTTTAGTATTAATATTTTTATTGAATATTTCACTTTTTTTACCATAACGCATAAATCAATGACAAATCTAAAGTTATTAATTGATTAACCATAAGACTGGGAACTTTAATCTTTATTTAGAATTCTGCAAATATCATTTTAATTAATATTTTTAGTAAAAATAATGAATATTTCATTTTTTTAGCCATATCACGCATAAATCAATGACAAACCTAACGTTATTGAATTGATTAACCATATACTATACAAACTGTGAACTTTTTAATCTTTTTATTTAGAATTCTGCAAATATCATTTTAATTAATATTTTTAGTAAAAATTAATGAATATTTCACTTTTTTGTAGCCATATCACTGACAAATCTAAAGTTATTAATTGATTCAATGACAAATCTAACGTTATATTTAATTATATTAATTATTTTCATTTTTTCATATCACGCATTTTTCATCAGACTAGTTTTTCGATTTAGCTGGAAACTTTGTCTTTATTTTAGAATTCTATATCATTTAATTAAAAGGCTTGAATAGCCATATCACATAAATCAATTAATTATAGGCTTTAATCTTTATTTAACTACCCAAATATCATTTTTAAATAAAAAATTTTATCATAAAATGACAAATAGTGTTATATTTTTTTAAATACTTTTTCATCAGACGTTAGCTGGAAAATAAGCTATAATTAAAAAAGGCTTATAGCTATAAGCTAATAAGATGTATAAGGCCTAATATAATTTTAGCTAAATGAATTTTTTAAAATAGACTGCTTATAAATTTTTTTCTTATTATTCTAAGACAAAAAAAAATTTTCTTTATATTAAGCATAAGCATAAAAAAGCTGTAATTAAACCATGTTCTTCCTTAAAATGGTTTTAGCGCAAAAATATTATACTCCCAATTAAAACTTCAAAGAACTCTGAACAGAGCCACTTCACAATTAAGAACATGCTTAAGTCATTAAAAATATCTTAATTCCATGCAAAAAAACTTTTCTGATTCTGATTCATCATACATAAAAAGAAGAACACCTTGAAGTATATTAGAAGCAAGCTATATGCGAGGAATTTTTCAAAAAAGTTATTTGAAAAGAAAATGCTTTCATAGACGTTCGTACGTATTTCACATTCGATTTTCTTCCAGACACATTAGTATGGAGTCAATTTGGCGCCAGAGATTTGGCGCGCTGCAAACACGCTGTCTCGGCAACCCCTTCCAGGACTGGCAGCCAGCAATGTCTGGAACGATCAAATCTATGTTTCCGTCGACGGGACAATATTCCGGAATTCCCGAAAAACCCTAATTTCTCTGACAACTTGTACATCACTCCAGTTTTTCTTCTCACCCAGTGCATTAATTATTTTCATCTCTTCATTTCACAGACTGAAGCACAATTCTGCAAAGTGAATGAAGAAAGTGAAAAAATATATTTTGGTGAAAATTTAGCAGCATATGGATAATAGAAATAAGCTGCAGAAAGCAGTAATTAATCAAGTTTCGATGATATATTTGATTCACCAACGCAATGTGATTCTGGAAGGTTGCAGCTAGTTTCGTTTCCATTTTTTTTATTTTTCGCAGCTGGATATAAATTAATTTGCATAAAATTAAAACAGTAAAAATTAAATTAAAACAAAATTTGATTAAAAAAAGATACTAACTGAAATTATAATATTTTTAAATAATCATTTTTTTATCAGATTGCTGTAATCAGAAATATTTTTACAAAAAAAACAAATTGTAAAGGACTTTGTTGAAAAAATTTTAATGATTTTAATTTGCAATCAATTTTTGCCTCAAAATTGCTAGAAATATATATAATTTATAAATGAAAGAAGAATGAAGCACAAATGAAAAAAAAATAACGCTAATAGACATAAAAATTGATTTCTCATAATGTTTCTGTTAATATAAACTAATTAAAAGTTCAGTTAAGTAGAACATGCAAAGGAAGTTCGTTGTGGATGTCAAAAATACCAACAATGGTTCATTAGAAAACGCTCCAGAAAAAAGCACTAAATTAGAATGACGTGCAGAAATCAAACAGAAAAGGTCAATAGACGTAATTTTTCCCGCATTGTAGAGGGTCTATAGAATGAACATCCGCTGTTTGAATTAACGCTTCGTTAGCTCTGTGAAGAGTTCCTTCCATCTAGTGTCCGGTTCACATGTATAGTGGGAAAAGGATTTGAACATCAATTTCATCAACTTCCAGTTGCAAGAAAACAAACAACCCACACTGAGTGTTAACTCACCAGCTCCTTTAATTACTTTATGATTGGAATACTTCATCGTAAAGACATTTGGAATATTGAATCATGTGCTTCGAAACTTATGGTGGACATTATAAATTCAATTAATAATGAACCTGTTTGAAAATGTTAGATTGAAAAAGTGATTTTGTTGTGATATATCAAAAGAAATTGGATTTCTTTATGTTATTTTGAAGGATGATTATCTATAAGATTATTTTAAAGGTAACTTATTATTAAACGAGTAACATCGTTTTTGCTGCTGATCAAGAATTTTTGAATTCGTTTAAATAATATTTTTAACAGAATTTAAAACATTTTGAAGTAAACTACTGAATTATTTACAGTTTCTTCTATCATCAAGTCAATTATTATTACTTGGGTGGATATAACTCTTCTCTGATAGGGAATCATGAAGTAATTTCTCTTTTTGGCAAGCATAACATAGTATTCTTCGTCTTTTTATGGAAATTTTATGATAATTTCTTGAATAATATTAAAAGATTTACAGTATTTATCATGTGTTATAGTGAGCATAATTTTTGTGTTCAACTTGAATGACCTTCAAGGTATCTTTTGCATTAAATTCGCCACAATTAATTTTTTTTACCAAAATGAGGACAGAATAAAACTATATTTGTGTGATTGATCTCCTTTAACAAAATGGGCTCTACTGTCGGAAAAGGAGCCTCACTTTTGGAGAGTCTTCCGCAACCAGAGTCTGCATGTGGTCATGCTCGGTCTAGACTCTGCTGGTAAGACAACGGCCTTGTACAGACTGAAATTCGACCAGTACCTTAACACCGTGCCAACGATAGGTTTTAACTGTGAAAAGATCAAAGGTACCACAGGCAAGGCGAAAAGGAACCAGTTTCTTAATCTGGGATGTTGGTGGCCAAGATAAACTGAGACCTCTTTGGCGATCTTACACCAGATGTACAGATGGTATAGTATTCGTCTTAGACAGTGTGGATGACGAAAGACTTGAAGAAGCCAGGATGGAACTAGTACGCATGGCTAAAGCACCAGAAAATTTAGGTGTACCGATACTGGTACTGGCTAATAAACAGGATTTTGCCTGGAGCCAAAGATCCTTTCGAAATTGAAAAGATTCTAGGGCTTGGTTCTGAACTGGGACCTGGACATTTGTGGCATGTCCAGCCAGCCTGTGCCATTATTGGAGATGGACTGGAAGAAGGCTTAGAAATTCTCTACGAGATGATTCTTAAGCGAAGACGACAACTGAAGCAGGCCAAGAAAAAGTATACTTAAGTTAGTCCTTTACTAGCTTCTGATATATTTTGCTTCCAGAAGTAAGAATTTGTGTTTTGAATTTAGAAAAAAATTATTTTTTTAAACATTGAACTATATTAAAATTTTGATTAATTATTTTGAAAAAAAGGTATTATTTTTATACTCTATATAAACTAAATCAAATGCATTTCTGAGATAAAAAAAAATGGCTTCATTGGATATACAGAATTTCTAGCAAAATAATTATGAAAAAAAAGAAAAGTTATTTTTGTTATATAAAATTATGATTTAATTTTGATTTTTATAAATCAATTTTCAAAATTAATCATTATTTCTATTTTCTATGCATTAAAAATTAATAACATTAGTTGCATTTTATGTGTTCACTTAACTGGTTATAATTTAAATGCTCTAATATTTAAACTATAAAGAAATTATGATATGCAAATATTTTGAAGATATATAAAAACAATTACAGTTAAATATAATCAGTTAAAAAATCGTGCAAATCCTATATTTTTTAATTTATTTAAAACAGTTTAATTTATGTATTTTTTGTTGTGATTTTTTTAATGACTGCATATTTTTTTAACTCATAATGATTTTCATAGAATCCCTTTTAAGAGTTTATTTATTATTTCTAACTAAAATGTATTCCTCATATTTTATATGGCTTTATTTTTTTAATTCCGTCCATTTTTCCGTCCCATACTTTTTTTTTTTTACCTTATACTACTTTTTTTTTACCTTATACTATATATTACTTATCTTAAATTATATTTTTAATTTATGGAATATTTCGAAATTAAAAATTACATAACATTGTTTTTTTCCTATGATTTTAATTGAAGAATAAAATAAAATATCCAATTTCAATAAATAAAATATTTCTAAACCTATAATTTGCTTTAAAATTAGACAATAAATCGGAAGATTTATGTCTACTTTGTATTTAGAAATTTTTAATTTTCCAAAAAGCACTTTCATTTTACAAGAAGCCTTTTTACTAAAATTTAATACTTTCAAATGTACTGAAATTCAAATTTTGAAGTTATATACATTATGGCATTAAGAGGGTTTTGCTGTTTAAATTCAAATCGAATATTTTAACGCTGAAACCAAAAACACAATTTCTTGCTTCTATGTTGGCATTATGTCTTTAATGAATTCACTGCCTAAATATTCATGTATACCAAATAATGTGTTATGTGTCCAAAGATAGGATTACAAAATGGATGTAAGCTGTTACAATAATATTTATGTGCTGTCATGTTATATGGCCCAATTCAAGGTTCCAACTGAAGAGACAGAGAGAGTGGTTTATATTTGTCATCAGAGTATAAATTATAGAAATATATTTGAATTCTACGAAAATTAATAAATATTTTTATTCACATTTCAACTATGAGCTCTATCTTTCAGCTTTATAATGATGTTCTACAATTACATATATATGTAGATATATATGAATTATTTGTAAAACTTTCTTTAACACTTTAAAATCTAATCGTTAGCTTAAAGAATCAATATTATGATCAGAATTATTGACTGGAAATGTTTATTGTTATATAACGTTATAATCGTTTTATTTGAAAATGATCTAAATCAAATTTTGGAAAAGAGTTAATGAGGGTTTTATTTAAATGTAGAATTCTCATATTAAATGCATAGTAGCTCAATAAATGTTATACATTAACCTCAAAATTAGGGTAAAATTGTAACTTTTTGTCCAATTTGTATGGTAATGCAAATGAGAAACTAAATATTTTCATGTATGATAAATATATTCATACTGTTTTCAAATAAAATGGTTTATATATTAAATCACTGAAAATTTCTGACTGAATTCAGGACATTTTCAGTAATTATCTTTCTTTAACTTTCTTTCCTAACTTTCTTTAATACTTTAAAATTTTATTTAATTAATTTATCTGATTAATTATTGACTGAAAATGTTTATTGTTATATAACATTATAAACTTTTTTTATTTGAAAATGATATAAGTCCAATTTTGGAAAAGAATTAATCATTTTTTTATTTAAATGCAGATGTCTTGCATATATAAAATGCACATTAGCTCCATAAATCTTATACATTAACCTCAAAATTAGGGTAAAATTGTTCCTTTTTGTAAAATATGTAAGACAATGCAAATGTGAAACTAAATATTTCCGTGTATGATAAATGCATTTATACTGTTTTCAAATAAAATGGTTTATATATTAAATTACTGAAAATGTCTGACTGAATTCAGGACACTTTCAGTAATTAACTTTCTTTAGCTTTCTATCCTAATTAACTTAAAAATCTAATCGTAAACTTACTTTCTTTCATAATAACTTTAAAATCTAATCTCTAGTTTAAAGAATTTATATTATAATTTGAATTATTGACTATAAATATATATTGCTATATAACATTATAAGATTTTTTATTTGAAAATTATAATGATGGCTTTAATTAAATGCTTATTAAATGATAATGATTATAATGATGGCTTTAATTAAATGCAGACGTCTTGCATTAAATGCATAGTAGCTGAATAAATGTTATACAATATTCTCAAAATTAGGATAAATTGTTTCTTTTTCAAGTGATAAATTTGTATGACAATGCAAATGTGAAACTAAATATTTCCACGTATGATAAATGTATTTATGCCGTTTTCAAATAAAATGGTTTATATATCAATTTACTGAACATTTCTGGCTGAATTCAGGGCATTTTCAGTAATTAAAGGGATCATTTAAAATTTTTGTTAATTCAAATGGAATTTTCTAATTTTAATGTTGAAAAATAAAAATATTTTATAAAAATATTTTTATTTTAAAATAAATTAAAATAAATCTGTAAATAATTTATTAACCCCTGTTTATTGCAAAGTTTTTAATATCAATTATGAGTTATCTTTCAATATCAATAATCAGTTATCTTTCAATATTAATTATCATTTAAATTAAATTTAAACAATTATGTTCATAATTTTGCTAATCTCAATGTTGTAAATATTTTGTAAAAATATTTTTATTTTAAATTAAATTTAAACAAATCTGTTAATAATTTATTAACTGTTTATTGCAAAAAGTTTTGAATATCAATTATCTTTCAATATTAATTGTTATTTAAATTAATGTTTTAAAGAATATCTCTTATCTCAAAAATCATTTGCATCTTGTAGAAAACTGCACTGTTTATTCATATGTGAGATTTACGAATCTGTCAAATACTGATTTACGAATTTATCAAATTATGATTTACTTGAATATAAATTCATATAAAAGATGACAAATATTTTAATCATCAATGGCAAACTTGGTGTTTTTCGTGTAGAGCTTTTCAAAGATTTTAATACATCCTGAGAATGTATATGTATTGAAGTGTATATGTACAGAAACTATATACGAAATTTGTGATCTATGTGTTTGTGGTGTATTTGTGTATTAAGCTACTTTTCTATGCTTGAATTTTATAACGTAAGCCAAAGTTAATTTTTAAAAAAAGTATTACATATGTCAAAGTAGCTGATATTTATGATTTTTAAGTTGATAAAATATCTGACCACATTTTCCTTAGTTCATAAATTATTTTAACATAGAATATGTTTTATAGATGGGTTGAATGATTAAAAATGTCACTCAACTGTAATTGAATCTTTTGTTATAGTAAGGAGTGGAGTTTTAAAATATTACTAAATAAATTTAAAAAAAAAACAACTTATTTTTAGGAAAGTGGTTATGGTTATAAATTATAGTTTTTAATTAAATTTAAATATTTTTTTAAAAAATATATAAAATTAAATAAATGTGAAATGGAAAGACAGATGTAAGCAGATTTTAGTTAAAAGATAAAAATACGTTGGCTGATGGTATTATTTTTTTATATAATTACTTTTGTTATGCATTGGATTACTACAATATTTAACAAATAAATTAAAATTATAAATTAATTAATAAGGATTAATAATTAATCATTAATAATGATTAATAATTACTTAATTAATAATATTAATAATTATTAATAATTCCTTTGTTATGCATTTGATTACTACGATCTTCAACAAATAAACTAACAAATAAATTAAAATTATTAAGTAATAATAATTAATCATTTACCAATTAATTAATAATTATAATTAACTAATTAATCAATAGTATTAATAATTCCTTTATTATGTATTGAAATTCTACAATCTTTACCAAATAAACTAATAAATAAAAAATATTTTAGTTACAAGATATTGAATATAACTTCCAACTAATAAAAGTTAGTTATTATTATCAATAAAAATAAAACATATTCTATGGCCGTTTTGTTTTGTGAATTAAATATGTAATTGAAAATTTTTCTATTTCAGGACAAACTTTTTTTTTTTTTCTGTAATATTTCTCGAACTTTAAATACATATCAGAATTGAATATGATAGTATGGTAAAACTGTACATTTAATATTTAGTGTTGAATATTTTGAAGCATTAACAGTCTTAAATATAGTAAAACACACAGTTCATTATTTTATACATCCACCAACTAGTTAGTACTTGCAAGATATCTGGCTGAAAATGCAGCCAAATAAAATAGTTTTAAAGTAACTTAAAAAATATATTAATGCTGTTCTAATTTTTCTCTGAAATACTCTTTCAAGAATGCATTAAATTTTACTATTTTTTAATTTGTTTTATTAATTAATATGAAGTAATTGTTTTAGTAAATTATGGTGTTGTTTAAATAAAAAAAAATTACAAATAAACCCTTATTTATTAAGTATGTAAAAAATAATTTCTTAAATTTATTCATGGATTTGTATAATATATATATATATATATATGTATTTGTAGATTATTAGAAAAAATTAATACAATAATAACACTTTTTAAATTAAAACCGATGTATAGAAGAACATTCACTATTCAATGAGAAACAATTTCTTTAAATGGCTTATGTATGGTAATATTTTTATACACTGGAATTACACAACATTTAACAATACATATTAATTACGAAAAGCAATTTTGAAATATTCAGATTATTAATAACATTAAACAATAGCAAAATTTCTGTTAAGAATCAAATAAATTTTTTTTTCCTCAAAGCAATCTATTACATAAAAGATCAAATTATATTCTAACAATCTATAATTTATTGGTATTTCAGATGTTCCTGTTAATTCGATACGGTATGATAATTTATTTTCATTAAATCATAGTGAGTAATCAATAAACGTCATTAATGATGTTAAAATATTAACATTATTATAAAATATTGTAAAATAAAGCTCTATAATCCTTTGATCAGAGTCACTAAACCGTATTAAAAAACAATCAATGCTAGCACTACTTGCTGATAGGAGCAAGTATTTTTTAATTAAGTTTAATTATGATAACTATATCTAGTTTAAATATGCAATTTCATGTCTGTAAGTTATGGATTGGGGGTCTGATGGCTGAGTGAGTTCAGAGAATGGAAGATTGCTATTCCTACGGATTAATTGATTAATTAGTTAACTACTGAAATCACCAATTAATTATCCGGAACTTTTTAATTATTTTTCGAACCAATTAATTATGTGAAATGTCTCGACCATGTAGGGATTGATGGCCAAATGACTAGCTCTCTGGAGCTTGGCATCATAGTCCTCTGGATGTTTTTAGTGATTCTGAATCCACTTTAAAACGTAGATCCCAGTCTAATATGACTATTGAGTGTATGGCTCACAACCCTACCCCATAAAAAGATAAAAAAATCTGTCAATAGGCAGAAAGCCTTGGCCCACCATGGGGCTGTTGGGCCATTGAAGAAGTTGTGGATTATACGTTAAAATTTTTAAAAATTCTTGGGGTAGTTTTTTTTTTTCTCTCGTGAATTTCGCAAAGGTCAATTCTATAAAATCATCTCCTAAAAAAGATTTTTTTATCAAAAAGTAGACATAACTTGCTGTGTGAAAGGAAAATAAACAATCCCTTAAACTTATAAGAATTACAGATGATAGTTAAAAAATTGGCAAAATGCAACGCACATTATATATCAGTGTGTGCTAGTGGATGAAAAAAAGTCTGGAACGAAATCATAGATAATAAATGTCTTAATTAATGGTTACCATTGATACTAATCAAAGTGCTAATCTCACCATAAAATTTGATTATAAGTCATCAGAAAAAATATCACCTCTTTTGATTTCATCAAAGTTTTTACTTACATTCAATAACTTCTTTCAGTTTCTGTTATCTTTTTTATTATAGCAACAAAAATTAAACGTTTTTACTAAAGCGTTTAACGTTACGAAAAATATTTTACTAGTTTCATACCATGAGAATAAAATATCTTAAATGGTACAAGCTACGTCAAAAGAGCAAATCGTACAGGATCTCGAATTATACGCCATCTGCAATTTATCTTGGATTATTTTTTCTGGACTAAAATTATGCTTGTGAGATATACGCCGCTTTGGATTATAGGGAAAAATTTAAAGTGTAATTATTTTAAAAAGGATAATTTCAAAATATTTTATTTTAAATACTAAATTCTTTCCTTTACATTAAATTAAATAGGGTAATGGCTAAAAAGTACATAAAATTTTGAATTAATGAAAAAATTAATCTGAAACAAACTTTCAAAAAATAGTAGACTGGCAATTAATTTTACATACCAGTAGCCAAGACTTTTTGAATCATTCATGATAGAACAGACAGTTTCGTTACCTTTTTGAATGATTCAGCTTATGAAACATTATTTGAAAAAAAGTTTATTAGTAATCATAAAGATTATTGTGATATGTTCGAAGGGAGAAATTAATAAAATTATCCCTTTTGAGGGAAAATAATTTATTTGCCATCATAAATTCCCTACATGAATTTGACCAAAACATAAGATGCCCTACATGGCAGACAGACATGAAATCGTAACTAACGATAGCATGTCATTGATTTCTCAACCTGACCCTGTTAAAAAGCAGTTTTATTATTATTATTACTATTTTTTGTAAAACTTAATTTTTAATTAAATTCAATTAATCAAAATTATTTTCTAATGTATTTTGTTAAAATATTAAAAAAAAAGATTTTCACAAATTGAAAGAAAATAATAAATAACCTATAATTAAAAAACTTTGGTAAATATGCATTGTTAGCTGAAAATATTTGTTCACAATTTAAAATAAGTGTTTAATGTTTACTGTATTAGATAAATAAATGTAAGGTCCTTATTTTTTTGCACAGATTGTTGTACACTTTTATGTTTAACATGTGAAATATAAATTCCATTTCATGTTTGACCATAAATAGTTTTTTAATATGCATCATTATTTCGTGTTTGTTAACAAAAGTAAGAGTATGCATAAATGTAGACCCTCATCATATTTAAAATTTTTATGTATTTATTGTTGTTACTCTGTTAAATACTGTGATGATTGTATACGATGTTAACAGTTTTTTTGCTTATAAATGTCTTCTTTTCCCAAGCGCATATTTAAGCGTGCATGAATACATAATAATTATATGCACGCGAACAGTAATTTCAAAATGGAATTCAAAAATATAAAGCAACTGAAATTTAACTCTACGGTACTATTTTTAATAATTATTTCAATCTTTAATTAATGATAAAATTTAAATTTTAAACTATTTTTCCATAAAAGGTAAGTTTCAAAAATTGTTCACATTATTTATTTTCCAATTCGTAATAATATACAATATATTTTTTTTTTCAGTTTAATTTCTTTAATTTTAATTTAAAGAGATTTTTTTGTTCCAATCTATATAATCTCATTACAAGCAATAAATGGCTTTTTTTTTAAATAAATTAAAATGATCTTCTATATAAAATTATTATAATTTAAATTATCTGCTCGTAAGTATTTATAATACATTTTTAAGTATTTATAATACAACAAAAATGTATTATAAACACTTTACATAGATAATTTCTTTTAGAAAAGATTTTAAAAGATAATATTACCAAAGCAACTGTTGTCTTACAAAATATTTCATTTGTATTGTAATAAAAACCAAATTTTTCAATTTAAAACAATCTAATACCATTCAAACTAATTACTATTACCATTACCATTAACTATTATCATTTATTTCTAAAAGAGAAAATATTTCCTTTATAAGAATATTTCAAAATCCTATTTTTGTGTTGAAGATTAGAAGAGTTTTTTAATACTTTTTGTATGAATTTTTAGAATTATTTGGATCTTTGGTTTTGATTCCATTTATGTATACTATGTGTGAAAGTTCGCCTATTCTAGTGATGTTGTAGTTATGTATAAACATATTAATTTATACACATAAATCTATATACTTATAAATGGATAAAGATGTTATATCTATACGAAAGTGTTTATTTGTTGCAACATGTGTTAAAGAACAAAAAGTAAATAAATATATGTCAAAATGTCCGTATTGTTTATTTTGATTTACTTTTTTTTTTAAATTGATTATCCCTGAGTAGTGTTAAAGAGTAACAGTGGTTCTTATCAGTTATGGAAATTTATTTTTGAATGCCTAAACTAGGTTGTGCATTGTTGTCCTTCATGCCTGAGTTAAATATTTTAATTGCATACTTATATCTGTGCATCAATATGCTTTGTATTTTTCACTTATGTATACCACAAACAGCAAACTAACGGATAATAAAAGGAGGGCATTACCTACCTGCTAGACTTTCAGGGATAACTGCCCTACAATCTACATTTTCTATTTCAATTTCAAAAATATTGAAGTAAGCATTTAAGTTACTTTTCTATCAGACAAAAGCAATAAATACATAGTTGTTGAAAATTAATTTCTAGTTATTCTTCTATGACACAGAATAAAACTTTAACACTTGAAAAATAAATAATTACAATTATTTTGCATGTATTTTCACATTTATTTAAACAGTTCTTATTCCCAGCCGTCCTGGCCTCAACTAATTATTCGTGGAACAAGCTGAAATAAATTGGAACCGCATTTCTGCCTCATTACGTCCGTTGCCGCTAATGGCAAACTACCGACTTTCATTTCCGTAGAAATAAATAAAGAGCAGCCCATCGACTACTCAACTCGGCTTTGTAAACACGGAAACACAATTAGAGTCTGTGGAATCTGGCATTTCCGCCTAGAATGAAAACAAATGGCAGCCCGAATTCCTCGGATAACTATAGGGATTAAGTGACTCATATATTATTTGATGCCTTAATTTCCTGCTATATTTTCAGGATCTATATTGTAGTGGGTCCATGCATAAATAAGTGATTTCATTGTTTTAGAAGAAGATTAATTTTCTGTAGAAAGTTTGTCACTTGTATTAATATTATTAATTATTTATATTATGCTATAAATAAAATTTTGTTTCATAACAAAGTGCATTAAGATAAAAGATTAAAAAAAAATTAAGTCCTATAGGTAAAAATTAAAAGTTAAAAAACTTTCAAAATGGAAATTAAATTATTGGCTTTCTTTAAAAGTCAAAGTTTAGAATAAAAATCAACAAATAATAATGTTTTTTTCCTGTAGAATCATAAGAAAAAATTCCAATATTTTATTTTCCGAAATGATTCCTTTTTTTTTCTTTCAAAAATATCAATATTAATTGCTTGTTTACATACATTTAAAATAAAAAACTTTTCAGCAAATTAACGTCATTGATTGATGAGGTTGGATACTTGTTTTTTATCAACAAGGTTTGAAGCTTGTTTTAGAAAAAGAGTTAAGACTGGTTTTTTTATTTATCATCCTTATATTTTGAAAAATTCGTGGCAACGGTTCTATTTATAATAGCAATTAAAATTAACATTGTCAATTAAAGATGTAAAAGTGGGGATGGAAATCTACGGAAGTCAATGGAATTAAAGTCTATATTAAAGAGAATATTGTAAAGCAGGTTTCAATTACGGAAATCACATATTCGCCTAGGTTTCTGCAATAAAGGTTTTGTTTCGCCTCGTGTCAAAAAGAATGCTTCCAGCACATATTGGAATAGGTGTGACACAACTGAGAATTTATAATTTCGCAATATTGCTGCCCAAGTTTCATCAAATTCCATTAGTGTTCTGAAATTGTATAATTGGAAATTCCAAGGGGCCTTATAGAACTGGGATTCTCCTATATTTCATTTCGGAGATCACTTTTATCGATTAAATATTTTTGCGATCCAACTTTTTAAAGATATATAAAATGCAAGTAGTTCAAAATACTTACTGGCAATATATCACAAAGAAAGATTATTTAAAAAACAATTATTTTATATGCACACGAATACAAATTCATCAACATAAAATTAAACATTCAAATTGATGAATTGGATGTGCTTGTTTAATTTTATTAAAACGAAAAAAGAAGGAATAAATAGAACGTAAAACGTTTTAAATTTTTGGACCACTTCTATAATGCTGATTAACAGACACACAAGCACACACACACATATATATAAGGTGCAACAGCCTCATGGTGGGCCAAGATCGTCTGCCTAATTCGAGACAGGAGATATTTTTCTTTTTGCGGAGTAGGGTTATTAGCCCTACGTCCAATAGTGATGTTAGACCGGAACCTATGATTGAAAATGGATTCTGAGCCACTACAAACATACATGGTACCCTCGAGACTCAAATACGAAACCTGTGGCACCGAGTAACAGAGCACTAGGCACGTGTGTGTGTATCTTCTACCAATTAGGAAGGTGAGAGTGGAACATTTTCAAGAAAAGCGAATAGCTCACTGATGGGTGTTGATAGGGAATTGGAAGGTCGAAAGGACTTTTAGGGGTCTTTATGTCGTGTGGGAAAAAACCCAGAACACCCCATCAGGTAGTTCGACTATTGATGACAGATGGTTTTACATATATTGTCACAATCGCTAACGTGTATTCTCATGTTTGAAAGGAGAGACTATAACAATTCTGCTAGAAAGTTTCGAATCTCATCCTTTCTTACCCATTAACTATACACGCTGGAATTGGGTCACCAATCAGAAGGTCCAGAAAACTGACATGCTATTAGGTCATATCTATCTTGCGATAAAGCGCAGTTAGCGTAATGGTTCATGTTCGCTGGTGACATCACTGCTTTTTTAAAAAAATTCAAGGCTCGGGGCAAATTGTGATATTGTGTGCAAGTATCTCACATCATCAATATATAGTGAGTTTTACAATATTTCTGTCTTACTACATGCGAAAATCTAAAACCTGAAAATCTTCCGGCTGATATTAATCCCTTATATACCTTTTCTACACTATTCGTCGAGCACTATGTATAACATTGTACCCGATAGAAAAAAAGAAAATCCTACACTCAAAGCCATAAGCTACAAAATGTCGAGCATGGATTTGTAAAGCGTCATAATCTACAAACTCTACAAAATAAATTATTTTTTAAAGTTTTGTTGAAAATAGATGTTATTCAGATGCTCCTATCTGTAATAGATTCAGGTGCACCAAAAGGAAGGAGAACGAGAAAATGCTTTCCAAAAGAAGAGTAACATGTATAACATTGACTCAATATAAAAGAAAATTATACACTCAAAATCCTAAGCTACAAAATGTTGCACATTTCTTTTAGAAAACAAGCTAAAAAAGCCATATACTACGACGCTTTAGAAAACAAGCTAAATAGATGCTATTCAGAGGATCATATATGTAATAGATTCCAGGAGCATCAAAGGGACTACTGCATTAGAGAGATACCATGAAAATGCTTTGCAAAAAATTCCAAATTGAAATTAGTTAGAATTTTCTCAAGCAACTGGTCCATTAATAAAGTACTATTATTCCAAAACTCATTAATTTTCATTTCCAAATGAATTCGATTGAACAAAGATGTCGATCGAACTTGCCATATATTTCTCATTGGCATTGCAACATCTCTGTCAATGATAAACATATAACAGCTTCAAGAAGAGGGCCACTTTCAGGTTAAAGGGAACATTTTAATTTTTATTTACAAGCATTGTATATATATCTATATATTATATACCAGATCGGATCGCAGTGGATTCCCTCCCATGTGGGCATCTACGGAAATGAAATTGCTGATCTGCTCGTTAGGAAAGGTTGCGAACTTCCCAAAGCTTCTTCTTCCAATCTGTTAGCTTCAGAGGTTAATTCCATGACTTTAGCCAGAGTGAATACCTTTTGGAGGTCGCCACCAATTCATGCATGGTACGCCGCTAAATATCCTGGTATGTCCTTGCAGTTCTCCTGTCCTAGACCCGCTCAAACGGCTTTAGCTAGACTAAGGACTGACCACACTAAGAGTTTGACCTTCAATGGAGACGAGAAGACATATACCCTTTGTCATTGGTCGGTCATCGCGTCTCCCTCATCTCATCGATTGTATTGGTGCCTCTGTGAGGCAACTGTTGAATGAGGGGAGGACAGTTTACGATCTATTGATGCAGCATGATCTATTGGACTTGGTTTAGGATTCTAAATCAAGGGGATAAGCAACAACAACAAAAACATATATATATATATATATATATAATATATATATATATATATATATATATACAGAACTGGGTTAATATAAATTCTTATTTACAAAAAAATAAAAATTAAAGATTTAAATTTGATTCACAAGTGCAGTTCGCTACAAGATTTTCAGTTCCCGAGTCTACGACGAATCTTATAGAACAGTTCTGCTGCAGACTCTAATTTTCACAAGGTGTAAACCACGAAGGACTCATTTTGAAGACAGGCAGAAACTCCGGTCTGTTCAGTCACTTCAGAGAAAAAGACAACAATTATTGTCAATTGTCGAACACCAACTTTTTCTCCAGAAACCTCAATTTTAGAAAATCCGTCAGGAGGGGGTCAGCCTCCCTCATTTCTCATTCAGTCCATAGTCTATCACCAATCGCGATGCAACAAATCACGGCGCAATCCATATTCAAATTGTAATTGTTTCAACTTGTGAAAGTCGCTAATTTCATGAGGTCTCATTATCCATGACACTGGTAATCTGTTATCAGATTTAAGTGACAGGGGGTTCTCACTAGTACAATACACTAATTGCATGTAATATAAATAATTACAACACTGCTTGTCTACTGTCAAATTTGAATGATATGTTGTTATTATATATTTGTTAAAGAATATATATTCCTATCTCCTAGGAACGAAATACTATAATACTTCTCGTGGGAATAATGCTACAACATTCATATTCCATTTCTTATCCTGCCTCTAACTTGACTTGACTTGACTTGACTTGGCGCTTTGAGATGTATGCTCGCTGACGCTGCTATATCTCAAATTATCCTAATGTTTTTACCGTCAACCAAATTTGCAGAAGTGTAAATAAGACCTCCTCAAAATATTCTCAAAAATTTAAAATTCCAAAATCATTGAAAAATTCGAAAACACTGAAATCACCTTGAAATTTCAGGAGTCCAAAATACCTTCTGAAATACCATAAACGTTGTCGACACTTTCTAACAATCAAAAGAATAACACCTCTAACGAACAAACAATATTAAGGCTTATTTCAGTATCAAAATTATTTACTGTAATTATGTTTTAATTGATCACGTATTTGTCATACTGTTAATCTGTTTTATAATCGATTGCAAATTATAAAAAAAATCAAATTGTTGCAATTTCTTTGCATCAGGGGGCCTTCATGAAAGCACATATAAAATTTGGAGGGTCAATCAAGCAACACACGTTCTCAAAATGAGTATGGAATGGATAGATATTTAATCTTAGTTAACATGTTGCCTCAAGTAATCACATTAAGGCACGAACACTCTGGTATACTCTGGTAAATTAATTAATGGTATTAAAGGGAATTACTACATTGTAACAACATATACTGCCGACTAGGCATTTCCAGGAATTGGAATTTGAGAAAAGCACATCCTAGCTTATAAGATTAAACGCTGTGTACCATTGCCAAAGGCAATCCATTTTAAACCCGCTGCATTTGAACCTGTCTTTGCAGGTATCAAAAGCAATACTAACGCATCTCAAGAGAGCATTTAGAAGGAATTGGAAAATATATGATCAGAAAAAAAATGAAGATTTCTAAACAGAATATAGCACTCAATATATTTTTTTATTTATTGTAATCTTACAGTCTTAAAATTAAAAATGCTTTTTCGCATTTTCTAATAAAATTATTTGATCAGTGTGGTATTCAGGTATACTAGTAAGTATAGTATATATTCTCATGATTAAATAAATTGACGATCTATTAAATTATAAAGGGTCTAAAAGCCGAGTAACTAGGTCTCTGGCGCTACAGGCATAGGGCTTGCCATGGATGCTTGTTCGGAATCCATTTTAAACCATAGGTCTCGGTCTAATATGACTGTTGGGCTAACAGTCCTACATAAAGAAAGACAAAATCTCCTGTTTCTGACTCTGACAATAGGCAAATGGTTATGGTTCAGCATGGACTGTAATCCCAGAGAGTTAACTGTAAAATTAGACAAAAAAACAGAAATTATTTAATATTTGTATTATTTAATGTGATATTATTATTTAAATATTATGTTACTATTCATAAAAATATATGGGAATTGTTTTGAGGAGAAGAGGTCAACGATGTCCTATAACACTTTCAACGTTTCTTATTAGTTTGTATTTTTCACAAACTATTCTTATTATATAATATATTTTTATTGGTTTATTTAAATTATTTTCGCATGCCTTTGTATTACATTTATTGTAAAATCTTCTTTAATTCCACAGTTTTTATTTTTTATTTAATCTGATTTCTTTTTTCAGTTTTGAACGGTAACTGATGAACATAATTTATAGTATTGCCTGAATATGATTGATTGATACTGTTTCTTTTCTTTGTTTGTTTTTTTTTCAATCTTTCTTTTTTCAGTTTTGAACGATAACTGATGAATATAATTTATAGTACTACCTGAATATGATTAACTGTTTGTTTTTGCTGTTATACGTTTTTGTACTTACATGAAATTCTAAATTTTATGGGTAACCTGTATATCAGCAACAGCCAATTAAATTACTTTTTTTCTTGTTCAATTAAACTTCTTATAAATGAATGTCGAAAGTTTGTTTTCGCTAAAAACGGATATTAAAAACTTTCATTATTTTCCAACTTTATATCTTATTTACTTAAAACTTACTTTTAGGTTTTATTATTTCGTAGTTTTTTTGTTTGTTTCTTTATTTAAAAAATCAAAATGAAAATTTACTAGTCGATGAATTTATATATTCGCTAACTATTTGTAAATTTGAGTATTTGAAATTCATTTTTAAATTCAAATTTCATATAAAATATTTATTTTAAACACAATTTCCTTTTTAAAAATAAGATCTTTTACAGCATAAATATAACATACTATTGACAAAAAAAAAAAAAAAAAAAAATCAAAATTTTTCTGCAATTCAATTTTTTAATGGACTTTCACACTATGTCAGTAAATTATAATCTGTTTAAGTTTATTTTCCAATAACGTCTAGCATTTCTTCAGAAAATATTTTAATTACTTTAATCAGAGAAGACACAAACTTCAATATTAATTCTTTAAGAGGAATTAAATAAATAAGTTTGGCATTTTTTTTTCCCTAACTTCCATCTTGTTATCCTTTAATGACAGTAATTAACAACGAAAATATTTTTATTTGCCAAATAAAAATTAAGCATTACTTGACTTACGCATTAAAGCAATTAACCGTGAATTACTTATTTATTTTTATTTCGAAACACAGAAAACAAATAAGTCTATTTAAATTGCTGCTTAAATTTAGTAGAGTTTGATGCATTGCATTTTTATTTATTCAACAAAATCGACTGTGTTAAAAATAATTTTTTTATTGAATAAACTTAATAAAGTTCCGATTTCTTTAGGATAATCTTAGAATTTTTATTATGAACATATTGTAAAAAAAAGAAAAATTAAAGAAAAATAATTAAGAAAATAATTAAGAAAATAATAAAAGAAAAATCAAAAAGAATTTCTTGTATTGAATAAACTTAATAAAGATCTATTATATATTAAGATTTATTATAATCATATTGTAAAATAAAAAGAAATATTAAAGAGCACAACTAAAATTACCAAAAGGAAAATTATAAATAATTTCTTTTAATGAATAAATTTAATAAAGGTCTGATTTCTCTTAATTAATCTTGGAATTTTTATATTAATCGTATTGTGAAATAAAAATAAAAATTAAAGAAAAAGGATTAAGAATGCAAAAAATAATAAAGGAAATATGAAAAAGAATTTCTTGTATTGAATAAACTTAATAAAGATCTGATTTCGTTTAGGTAATCTTGGAATTTTTATTCGTATTGTAAAATAAAAAGAACAAAAGAAAAATAAAATTAATTTCTTTTATTGCATAAATTTAATTAAGGTCTGATAAACTTTTTTTTTTTTGATAAACTTAAAATTTTTATTGTAGTCACATCGTAAAAATAAAATAAAAGAAAAATTAAAAGGAATTTCTTTTATTGAATAAACTTAATAAAGTTCATATTCCTTTTAGGTAACCTTGGAATTTTTATTATATTCATATTGTAAAATAAAATTAAAAAGAAAAATAATTTCTTTTATTGAATAAACTTAATAAAAGATCTGGCTTCTTTATGTAATCTTGGAATTTTATTAAAAAAATATTATTCTAAATGATTTTTCAAATCCTTTTACCCCCCCCCCCAAGAAAAATCACATTTGAATTTAACCAACGTTAATAAGTTAAATTTGAAAGTATTAGAAGTCTTAATAATTCACCCTGGATAATGCTGCATCTGCTAAATATCTGCTATTAAAAGTCTTCCGGCCAAGAACGCTGTCATTTTTCCAATAAGTAGTTTCAATTTCTATCATTTTGTTTATAATTAATCTCTATATTTGGAAAAATATTTAAATAAATATAATTTATATTAAAACCAAAATATTTTACTATTTTGTGTATAAGAATACTATTTTACGTACTTTTTAAATATAATTTTGTAAAAAAATTATTAATAATTTTAAATAATTTTTAAACAATTAATATTTATAATAATTAATTTTTTAATAATTATTTTTTAATTAATATTTTTAATAATTAATTTCTTTAATTAATATTTTTAATAATTTAATAATTATTAATTACTTTTTCATTGATATATAAGCTATTTAATAATTATATAACAGATTTTGTAAAAAAAATGTATTATACTCAATGATTTTTCTCGGCTTTTATTCCCACCTGCCATCAAAAACTCAACTTACATTTGAATTTATCCAACATTAATTAGATAAATTTGAATGCATTTAAAGTTATATATCTCAGATGAATTCATGGAAAGTTTAACTTAACAATTGTTAGGTCATTTTGAGTAGTACTTTAATTCAACACATTTACTGTTATTCTCCAGAAATGTTGGATGTTGGGTGTAATCACTTAAGAACCAGCCTTCAACAGGTTTCACACTCTTTAATAATTTATTAGTTGAGGCGGGGAAATGGATGGCGTGTCATTATTTAGATGGATATGTAATCATTTAAGTTGTGCTTCTTTTGAAAGCATTTTTTTAATAATTATGAATATAATATAATAAATACCTGAAATATAATAAATACACAATGGAAATATAATAAATACATGATGGAAATATAAAAAATACATGATGGAAATATCATAAATACATGACGGAAGAGAATATTTGATGTTATCAAAACAAAAAATGAAGAGCTCATGAAATGTTTATTGTTTTAGTTGAATCAAGATCATTATTTTGAAGGCAACTCATATAAATTAGTGCAAAACAATTTTCATTTATGTATTTCATTTTTACATTTACTAAAGGCAGCCATATTGTGCCATATTAAAAATTTATGGCTACCATATTTTTTATTTCTTAGCGTAGTTTTGCCCTTTACTTAACTTTCATTTTTTATGTGCATTGTATTTGGGGGTTATTATATCATGCTTTTTTACAGATTAATCTTTACCCCACACTTTCAGCAATTCACAAGCTTTACAATATTATTATGGCATCGACAATTGTACCCAATTTACCATCGACCTAATTTAAATTTTTAATTTAAATTCTTTTAATTATAATTTGAACTTTTTTTTTTTATCTCACTTTTATTTATTTTTAGAATTATTTAATTTTTAGAGTACCATTTTTAAAATTTTTAGAAAATTAATTTTTTACCATATACTAACATTAAGCAGCCAATTAAAAATCGTGAATCCTATATATGAGTTAAGATGAGGAGGTTAAGGTGTCTATCCACATTAGTACTCCGTAATCGGCACGCCAGTTGCCAGTATGCCTTTATGCTATGCTTCTTGCCAACTACTATCTAGAAACAAGTGTGTGCAAATGGCGGTCGTCAAATGGCCAGCACTTCAAGCGACTTAAGTAGTTAGATTTAATTTTAGTAGTATATAAAACAAGTACAGGCATAATTGCGTTTCAATACATGCCTATAGCAATCAAGCGGCTTTCTTATTTCGTATATACTAAAAATTATACAATAAATTAAAAAAATATTCTGATTATAATATGCTGAATGAACAATTTCGAATATATTTTTGACAAAATTGCAGAATAAGGGCCGCTGGGATTTGTCGTCAAAAATTTTTGCGCCAAAAGTGCGGCAAGAAAAGGGTTGCGATTGTAAGTGAAATGAATTTGAAACAGTACAAGAAAACCGGGTTACCGCATTTAGAGACTTGTTGCTCAGTTGGCGCCAAAAATGTTGCCAAATCCCAACTGCCCCTATTTTTGGGAATTTGGCCGTATTTTTTGACGACATATCCTAAAATAAAAATTCTTCTTTATCTTTATCACAAAAAAAAAAAAAAAAAAAAAACGTTTTACATAAAGGAAATTGTTGTATGCAAAGCAATTGAGTAACTAAAAGTGCATTAATATGAAGTTTGTGGCATTCTTCCAGAACTTGGTCGACACATTTGGCAATGCTTGTTTTGGCAGCAAAGGAGTTTTAATTCTTCCCAATTTAATTCAATTGTAAGTTAAATTCATTTAGTTCCTGATTCTTTGAATATAAAATGTTACTTATAATTAAAAAAAAATATTTACAGTATATTTATAATCGTTATCCTTTTTTTTTCCTAACAAACATAATATATATAACTTGAAGTTAAATGAATAATGATTTTGTTTTAGCATGGAAAATTTAATAAATTTATAAATAATGAATGATGAGTGGTATTGAATAATTATAAAAGTTGGTATTGCAGAGTTATTTAAATTAAAAGGCGAGAAATTTTAATAATAAAATTTAATTAACTATAAAATGAAAATAAAATCTGTAAAAAATGTTGATGTGTGTAAAAACTATTTTCATGAAAAATATTTATTTATTTTCCTTCTATGGAAGGAATATACATAGTATCAGTTATTCTTTTTCTATTTCAATGTAAATTGGCGTAATATTCAATACAAAACAGCGAATGTATGCCATATTTTATTCAACATCGACGAACCAGAAACGAGATTTTGATTAACTTTTTATATCATCATAAATCTGTTGTTTGGTCGCATAGAGTCATCTATTTGTCGTGTTGTTCGTTCACATAGATAAAGCATCGACTTAATGGAAAAAAGCATGACGAAATTTTATTCAGAGGCAATCTTCAAATGTTAACTCTTTAGCAAAATAAAAAAAAAAAAGATTGCATCGTGGACTCTATTTAATCAACAGTAATTAGCATAATTTCAAATTAGAGATATTTAATTTCATGAAATGATGCTTTAAGTATGAATTTAAGGGGTAAAGTTGTGTTTGACAGTAGAATTCTAGAAATAATGTTATAAGTATATATATACATAATATTGTATATCAGTTAAATTTTAAGAATGCTTGTCATAGAGAAGTTATGGTTTTGTTATAGTACTGGTGACACTAAAAATTATATTTACTAAAAATCTATTCATTGTTGAATGTGAATTAAGAAGTGCATTAAATAGACATTTGAATTATATAGTGCATACATTACATACATTTGATCATATGAATTATGTAGTACATACATGTGGACATATGAATTACGTAGAGCATTCTTTTCAAGAATCAATGCCTTTATCACAAATTAACAAGCAATATAAAAAAAAGAAAATTAAAATCAATTCTTATTTTTAAGTTGAGATTTTCTTCTTGCATCTGGTGCCATCTGTTGGTAGATACATGTAACTTTAAATCTAAAAAAAAACCAAAATTAACTAATTAAATTTAATTACTGAATTAATTTTTGAAAAAATTGTATTAACATCAAGTGAAATCCACTACAAGTTGAAAAAAATGTATTTGAACTTGAGTGGATGAATGAAAAAAAGTATTTTATTAACGATTTTAAATTTGAACAAGATATATATAGGGTAGTGTAAAGTAATAGTAGGAATTGAAAAACGTCCTTATATACGATAATTTTGATTTTGCTGTGGTAAAAATGACATTTACCAAAATTATATTTACTTAAAAATTTATTCATTATTTAATCTGAATTTTGTAGCACATTAAATGGGTTTACATTCATTTCAAGAATCAATGCTTGTTTTGTCATCAAAAACAACATAAAAAACAACAACCTAATATACGATAAATTTATCTTATTTCCCGAAGCAAATTATTTTATTCAAAAGAAAAAAAGAAATGCGATGAACTTTTAACCTCCTAAAAAATTAAAATGATAGTAAATTTCAAATTTCTATTTCATCATTTGTACAAGGAAAACTTAATGTAGAAAATATTTTAGCAAAATTTGAAGGCATATTATATGTGCTACAAATCTGAGAGGGAATTACAGTTTAAAGTGGATGCCGAACCATCAACAATCATCCATGCCACCGCCAAGATACGAACCTGAAGCCCGCGGTACCAAAATGTAGAGGTACCAATTGGTCATCAATCAATAAAGAAACTAATAAATCTCTCTTTATCTTGACGGAATAGATATTTGTGAGTGGTTCGGAATCCACGTTAAACTATAGGTACCGGTCTAATTAGCCTAAAGTGTACAAAAAATGACCGTAGAGCGACAAACCATTATCTTGGAGAATGTATGCAATAATTACATATTAAAAATAAATCCCATAATATTCTAGAGAGATTTATTTATTAATCAAAAACTTAAAAATTATTTATTATCTCTATAATGTTCGAAAATTCTAACAAATACAAAGAAAATTAAATCGGAAATATCTTCTGAAAGAGAATATAATGGATGATAAAAAAATAAAATTAACCATTTTATTCTTTAAATTTATGTAATCATTTATTCATAAGCTGGTTTATGTTTTTTATGCTGTTTTTCAGAGTTATTTACCATCCTCCATCATTTATTTTTTTGTAATTATTAACATTTTAATTTGCTTTATCTCTTCCTAAACTGAAAAGCAATATATTCTGTCCCTGAAAAATGAAGATAACGTAAACCTTTTATATTCTCTTTTTACTAAAGCCTATAAATACATGTTTATTAGTTGGTTCATTAGTTTTAGCACCATAAAATGATTCTTTTTAATTTACGATCATAATTATGTTTATCACGATGCAACTTAATTAAATTTCATTCATTATAAAACGCTTAAACAATACACCTTGAATAAAAGTTCCGTATATTTAAATAGATAAAAAATAAAAATGCCGAAGTTTTTCTATCGATAAAAAGTGATAGTTTTACTAATCGTCATTGTTATATTTAACAATAATTATATAGAATATATTGAATACAAAAATAGTTACCACATCTCAATATTCTAATATAAAATAAAAAAAACTATTAATCAGATTTATAATTAAAAAAAGTTTAATTTTATTTTCCAAGATATTAATATCAAAAAACACGTATTCACGTACTACATCAGCATAAAACATTTTAAATTTCGCAACAATTATCTTTAAGCTATAAATTAGAAAAAATTTTTAAATATTAATATTTATTTATAGTCTTCAGTAAATGCAAATAAATTGAATTTTTATTTGGTTATAAATTATCTTTCCTTAACATATTAATATTTTTTTTAAAATTTTTTGACACAAAATAGTTTCATAATAATAATGGAATATTCAGGTTTAAATTATATAATCTTATTTTATGTTTTAGAATAAATTATTGATTTAAATGGTAATTTTAAACTTATAGCTAATAAATTGAGAACCACTTTAATTATTCATAGTGAAGGGAAAATAGTACTAATATTTTTTGTTCTAATGCAGCTGGCAAACACTTAGACAGCTTAGCATTGTATGCCTTAAAGCAAGCGCTGCACAGACGTTACTCACTTTGCATTACCCAGGGGCGCGTGTAACTTGAGATAAGCCACAGACGCGGAGTAACAATGCCCCCGCAACGCTCTACGATCCTATTAGGACCGGGACCTTGTCTTAAAGTGGATTCCGAACCACTACAAACATCCATGGCACCGCTGGGACTCGAACCCGTAATCTGTGGTACCGAGCGCCAAAGCGCTAGCCACTCAGCCATTCAGGCCCATAATAGTATTAATATAAAACGTAAAATATTTGTTTTAAGTATTGTAACCTTGCTTCCTGCTACACACTGACAAGAGCGGCCCCTATGGAGTTCAGGAGAAATGGTCGGTAACCCTCGAAACTCTCACCCGAGAGGAAGTACAGCACAATCGCGCCCTTCTGTTGAGAAACGTTTAGTTTACAATCTCTCGTCCAGAAAGGAAATATACTTAACGGAACTCTGCGTATTAGTAAGCCTACAGATTCTCACCTAGAGAGCAATTATGTTTCGCGTATGCCGCGCATACCTGAGTATCGGGTTTTCGATACTCAGGCAGGATCGATATTTTAATTATCCTCCACGATTCTATGATTATCTGTCTTTAAACGTGTTAAACATCGTACGCCTCAAATTGTATATGTGTGGTGTTTGTGCTTGTGTCAATAAAGCTGTGATTTCTCTAAGTATCTCAACCCAACTACACCTTGTTACAATCTGATTACCCAACCTGCACATTACAGTTAATTAATATATTGTAATTACATATATGGGTGTCGTACAATTTTGTAACGATTTTGAAAAATATATTTATAAAAAGAAAAAAATATATTTTCTAATGTATTCTGTCATAGCTCTTTTGTTGAACTATCACCACAATCTGTTGTTTCTTATCCAAATTGGTAGACAGAAACATCTAGACCAAGTTCAAAACCCGTGTGGTCTCACGAAAAAAGAGAAAGGAGGCATCTTCTGTTGTGATGGAACTGCCGCAGGTAAGTGTTTCACTTGGCTCCGTGACGCTGACTTTTTTACGGGATTGGATTGTCAGCCCTACACAGTTATATTAGACGGGGACCTACGGTTTAAATTGGATTCCGAACCATTGCAAACATTCATGGCACCGAACGATAGAGCGCTAGACACACTGTCATCAGATCATCCACCATAATCTTCAGAGTCCATTCAATATCTTGGTATGCCACTTATAAAGAATTTCTTTAAAAACATTTGCACATTAATCCATGGTGGATATTTCGAGTTTAAATATAACTCGTGTGGTCTCACGAAAAAAGAGGAAACGAGGCATCTTCTGTTGTGATGGAACAGCCATAGGTAAGTCTTTCACTTGGCTGAGTTGCTTAGCAACATGACAAATCATCCTCATCAAAGAATTTCTTTTAAAAATCCATTTGCACATTAATCTATGGTGGATATTTCGAGTGACTTGGGTGGGAGGCATTGAAATGGAAAACACTTTATTCCAATGTCATTTTTTTTTTTTCCAAATATAAAAATTCATTTAAGTATTACTAGTAGCCGTATCCTGGTGGTACTTATCGCAATAAAGATTGGGGATGTCTTCATTAAAAATAATTGTTAATGCATATTTTTCATAGTAATCTGAGTGAAAATAACTCAGATTATATTATTGTTATTAAATATATACATATATAATAAAAATATATTATTATTGTTATTAAAATATATATACATAAAAAATATATTATTATTAATATTTTATAATTTAATTATTTTTAATATTACTTTTGATATTTTTCTACTTTCCTTGCTTCAAGATTTATATTATAAGTAATTCCACTGCCAACCATAAAACCTTTAAAAAAAAAAACTTTTATTTTCTCTAAACCATTATTTTGGATCTTATTTTTATGCCTCCATTTTCATATGCCATATATAATTTTCCCACAACAAGAGTCTGACACCGAGAAACATATTTTGGCATTAACAGGTAAACACCCTCTTCGCCGCCAACGTTATTTTTGATTAGTGTTAAATTTAGATTTATAGGATATTTTTGCTTAAAGTTCCTGTAGAGATTTTTAAAATTTTTACAATTGATCTTTAGGGTTTTTTTATTTTTTTAAACATGATATATGACTTCAGATATAACAAGTAATATAAAAAAAAAATTTTTAAATCAATTCCTATTTTTTTTTCACTATATTGCTGAAAGCCCTTTATAAATAATTTTCATTCATTTTTTAAGTTATCTGGCGCCATCTATTGGTAGCTATATGCAACTTAAATATAAAAAAAAAACTAAAATTAATTAATTAAATTTAATTACTGAATTAATATTTGAAAAACTGTATTAACATCAAGTTTCCTGCACTACAAGTTCAAAAAATATATTTGAATTTGAGTGGATGAATAAAAAGTATTTTTTATTAACGATTAAAAGTTGAACAAGATATTTATAAGGAAAGTGTGAGCTAATGGAAGGAATTGAATAAGAGATAGATATGCAATTTTTTACCTTTTCCCAGTTAAATTTAAACTTTTACTTGTCTTTTATATCAATTATATCACATAGTTTACGTGAATATATATTAAAACCATACTTTTTCACATAAGAGTATTTCTCTTTTGGGGGCAAAAAATGTAACCTTGGATTTTTTTTCCCCAGAAATATTTTAAAGCAAATAATAATATTAATGATGCAGATGGTAATTAAATCCTATTCAGAATTAATCAAATTTAGGTATTTTAAAATTATATTAACTTAAATTTAATTCATAGAGAAAGTTAAAATCTATACAAAAATGACAGAATCTGTATTCTGTATTGTTGGTTTTTAAACCCAAAATATTTTTTTCTAATTGAATTTAATCATTTAATTTTTTTCTACAAAAATATTCATAAGTTTAGAATTATCGAACACAATTATTCCCAATGGTGAAAAGAAAACTTTTAAAAATTCGAATTCAAAGATTATCTTCGATGCTATCGATGTTTGTAGTGGTTCGAAATCCATTTTAAACCAGAGGTTAACTCTCTGCAGCCTTTCTAATATGGCTGTAGAGAGTTGGGCGTAGGTTTGACAACTCTACTCCGTAAAAAGAAACATGTCCTATTTCGGAATCTGCCAGGTGGCAGACGGCCTTAGCTTACCGTGGTGTTGTTGCGCCAATGAAGATTTGGTCTGATTAAACGATCTACATCCACTTTTTGCACACATTGCATTTAGACTAGGCATTCAGCTAGGCCGGACCCAACACTTTAAAGAAGATTCCGAACTACTAACAAACACCCACCCATACCACCGCCAGAATTCGAATCTAAACCCTGCGGTATTAAAGGCCCAGAGCATCATTACAGAAGTATTTTATTGATAAGTTTAATTTTACCAAAAGCAACATTATGAATCTTAAACATCAGATTATAAAGAGATAGAAACACAAAGAAGCGTTGGAAGTAGAAATATTATATTAAAAAAAACTTCTATGGATTTATTAGAGATTTCTTAAAGATTTATTAAGTTTAGAACCAAGCACTTTTATATTTTTTGCCCTGATTACGAAATAAATCACGTGACTTCATTTTGAGTAATGATTTGTCAAATGAAACACGTGACCAACTACCACACAACTGCAGCACAATTAATGGTGAACAACGCGTTTCTATTTCTTTAACTTTCTTTCAAGAACTGAATCGTAACAAATTGCAGAGAATTTTTTCCAAATTAGCTGCAGTCATTAATTTGTTGAAAGACAATAAAAGAATAGTTGCAAGAGAATCATAAAATACTCCAGCCAGAAACCTACCCACAATTAAAAATTATGTTCATATTGCTAAAAGAAGCACAAATTTTCCTTTCATTAATTACTCTACTTGAAGCATAAAAGAACACAAAAGGAACAACATGATACAAACCTAATTGGTCGAAAGCATAAAAGGAACCTCAAAAATCGAAATTCTCAAAACTTATGGCTGAAGTTTCATTAAGTTGTCAAAATGCTTCCTAATGCACTTTTTAATGAAAAGCTTTTGTTTGAAGTAGTCTGAAAAGGATGGACTAGTAATTGCTCCTTGAGAGTTTAGTATCCTTAAGTATTTGGTTTCTTCACAAATAAACTTCAGATTTAAAAGCGTTAAATTAAATAAATTTTGCTAAAGTTTGTAAAACTATACTATTCCAGATATTACAATTGCAATAAATTTTAAGACTACAGTTCCTCGTATTGAAATGCTGCAAAGCTTATAAGCAAATTCGTACTTAGCAATAGCAACTTGTACGCACACAGCAATAGTAACTTGTGCATGCATAGCAATAGCAACTTGTAAATACATATCATTAGCAACTTATACGTACATAGCAATAGTAACTTGTACGTACATAGCAATAGTAACTTATACGTACAATATCAACTTGTACATACATAGCAATAGTAACTTGAACGTACAATATCAAAGCGTGTACATACATAGCAATAGTAACTTGTACATATCAATAATAACTTGTACATAGAAATAGTAATTTGTACGTACACAGCAATAGTAACTTGCACGTACATAGCAATAGTAACTTGTACGTACAATATCAACTTGTCCATACATAGCAATAGCAGCTTGTACTTACATAGCAATAGCAACTTGTGCATACATAGCAATATCAACTTGTACATACATAGCCATAGCAACTTGTATATATATAGTACTTGTACATGAGCAATTCATACATACACAGCAATAGCATCTTGTACCTACTAACAATATCAACTTGTACGTACATAGCAATATCAACTTGTACGTACATAGCAATATCAACTTGTACGTACATAGCAATAGTACTTTTACTAATGAACCTAGCTGTTTCACAGATGCACGTAACACAGAACGTCGTTATTTGTCATATTGATGGCAGCAGTTACAAAAATAAATTATCTACACAAACAGCTATTAATTAAATTTAACTACTAAAGGGATTATGAATTTGGTTTGTGATTCAAAATTTCATTGAAATGTGAATTTCAAAGCCAAATTAAAAAGTTGAATTTAATTAAAATTTTGCATGTAGATATATGCAAATATGTTAATATTTTGCTATGTTTATTGTCAATAATTTTACAATATTTAATTAGAAGGCATATTCCATAAAATAAGCTGCTGGACGCTTTCGGATACGAAGTTCTATGCTATTCTTGGATTTTCGATCTGATCTTCAATATGCGTTACAAAAACACTAGAAATTATACATTTTGTTTTTGCCTTCATCATTTACAGTCATATTTATTTTCATTGCATTTACAGTCATATTTATTTTCATTGCATTTACAGTCATATTCAATTTGGTTTTTTACGTTTTTATCATGTGTTAACATGATGTTGTTCTGGTTAAGGGTGTGTGACGTTATCTGAAAATGAGGGCCAAGCAAATTAAACTCCATTGCAAATTTTGGTGGAAAATGGTACTTTGGACCCCTTAACTCTTGAAATGATTCATGAATAACGTTAATCTCAAGAATTTTAAGGAGAATTTGGCATTTGATTGAAGTGTTTTGTAGTATGGTTTTGAATCACTTTTCATAATTTGGGTTGGGATTTTTAATCATTTGTATATCCAATGGCTATATGTACTCGTAGCTCATTGATCAATTCCTTCTTTTGAATTTTCATATTTATCATTTTTGGCATTTTCCCATGCCTATTGAGCTGTATAGTGCTTCTTATTATATTTGGAATACTTCATTCTTCATTTATGCCGAGAATTTTCAAACTTTGATATATTCTCTTGGTTATTGAATGTGATAGTGATTCTTTAAAATTTGGAATACTTCATTCTTCATTTATGCCTGAATATTCAAATTATGATATATTCTTTTGATATTGAATGTACAAGCGTTTTTGTAGCCTTTGGAATACTTACTTCATTCTTCATTTACGACTAAAATTTTCAAACTTTGATATATTTCTTTGTGTATTGTATATGATAATTTTGAATATTTCATTCTTTTATTTATGAAGATATTTATCTTACTTTTGTATATTCTTTAGAGATTCTTGAACAATTCATTCTACATTAAGTTTTTGATGTATTCAACAGTGCTATATTCATGTGGCTATTGAATTTGGCCATTCTTGTAGTATCCCAATCAATTGATTCATATATATCTTCCATTATTAAACATTGACATATTCCTGAGTTTATTCATCCGTTTCTCGAATGTTCACACATGATAAGTTGAAATTTGTCGAGCAGATTTCAGCATTTTTTTTCTAGTTAATGTTATTCAAAGTTTTTTATCTTTACATTTTTTAGTGTTATGATCTTGTCAAACAATGGCTTCATCTACTCTTCTCGTTTTTATTTTATTCTTCTTATTTCTTCTTTTTTGGTTACAAGAATTACAGTGTACCATTTAACTTCATCGAAAAACATGTTCAAAGCTCAACACGAGATCTGTCACACAGGACAGATTATTATGGATTTACGAATTTTGAGTCTTTTATTCAAAATATTTATATTAAAATATTTATAATAATTATATTTTATCTTTCAACATCATAGTGATTTTTATTTTATTTTATTTTTATTTTATTTTTAATTTATTTTTACTTTTCCCAGAACATTTGATAAATTCAGATAAAGCAGCTAACGCTAGCATTAATTTCAAAGTACCTATCAAGTCAAATCAAATCAAATTTAAATGTTTGTCTGCATTAATATGAGATTCTATTGTAGGATCTCTAATTTTTTTTTTCTTCTAAAAAATTATATCATAATTTGGTGCGTTAACGGAAATTAAAGAAAATAAACTCATCATTTTCATAATTATAAAATGTAAATTTTATAATTGATCAATGCATTATAGAATCAATCCATTTTTTAAATGTTATTTCTTATAAATCACATTAACTTAGAGCCATTAGGTTAGATCTTATTAGCTTAGCTGTCATTAGCTTAGAGTTCGAGAATTGTTATTATATTATATCCCGAACATATAACTTCTTTTTTCGAATTTATTTCATTAATTTATCGTTATTTCAATATTGAATTTTCTTTTTATCTTCTTCTTATTATTAATATTTTTTTAATTTATTGTTATCTCAATATTAAATCTTCAATCTTCATACAAATTTTTCTAAAGAAACATACGAAAATGATATACTTCGTAACAGCAGCTGTATAGTATTTTAAAATACACTCATGTACATAAATTAAGGATAATTCAGAATCCCACAGAAATCGAACTCTAAAATAAAATTTCACCTGTAGAATTATCACACACATCTTGAAGAAGAATATGCAAATTACAGGAAACCACCAGATGGCGCGGATAGTACGTCACAATGACGAGAGTGTAAGAGAGGGGTATATACGGAATGGTGGCAAAGAAGTAAAATTGTTCACTAGCGCTTTAAAAGCCCTTCAGTGCAATAACCGCATAGTTATGGCACAAAGGAAGCATTTGGATGATTTTTTTACGTGGTAGACTTATCGACGACTGGAATGTGGACGTACCCAGCTGGAAAGAGTCCGAGAACTTGGAATCGCCCAGAGTGTCATCTCCAGGCTTTGGCAACGATTCCAAGATGATGGTAATGTGAGTAGATGTTACAGCACAGGTCGCCCCCGAGTTACAACGCCGAATGAGGACCGGTGTTTGCGCAGTTACTGCCAAAAAGAAACAGACGGAGCACAGCATCAGACCTGTCTCGTCAGCTCTCTTCAGCTACCGGTACGACAGTTTCAAGGCAGACCGTATACAGACGCTTAGGCACATTGGTCTATATGCTCGTAGGCCTGTCAGATGTGTTCCACTTACAGCAACTCACTGTCGCCTGCGATTAACCTGGAGTAGAGAGCATGCATTGTGGACACCGCAACAGTGGTCTTGTGTGATGTTTTCCGACTAGTCCAGGTTTAGTTTGCAGTCTGATTCTCGCCGGACTTTATATGGAGAGCGCCAGGTACCCGTTACCACCAAGAGAACACCAATGAACGACACCGTTACGGTGGTGCAGGATGGCTCGTTTGGGGAGGAATTATTCTTGGTTCCAGAACTGACCTGCATGTTCAGAGTGTAACGATGACAGGCCACATCTATCGATGTCATTCTGAAACAACATGTACGTTTGTTTCGGGGCGCCATGGGTGCTGAATTTCTGTTTATGGATGACAACGCCCGTCCTCACCGTGCAAACATTGTAGACGAATGCCTTCAATTGGAGGATATCACCCGTATGGATTGGCCAGCATACTCACCGACTTGAATCCAATAGAGCATGTGTGGGATATGCTTGGCCGACGAATTGCAGCCCGTCAACCCCCTCCCACCTGTCAAGCTGGAACATCGGAGGGCATTGCTTCATGAGTGGTGTAATATTCCCCAAGATCAGATTGATAATTTGATACTCAGCATGCCTAGGCGTTGTAAGGCCTGTATTGCATCGTCCGGGAGACCTACTCCATATTAACCATCATACTAACCTTGTTATACTGTTTTTTGTAAATAGGTTCTTTTTTGAAATTTGCTCCAGGGAGTAAAATCGCAATTTTATTAATTATGTCAAACATATAGCATCTTTTTGCTCTTTACCTTTTGTTTAATAAATAGACTTTACAAATAAGTCAAATTTGTTTTGCTTCTGTCTCTTTCTTTGCCTGATCTTCATTA
>BPLR01006717.1:0-23693 GCA_021605095.1 Caerostris extrusa
CGTTGTCCGAGCCACGGCCGGACATTTTTGATGATATTTTTGATGATTTGATGATTGAGGCAGACACTGCCTGAAGGCCTCCGATAGTATTAGTCCATCCATGCCCTGTTGAGTATACCTCATTAGTTGCCCGATGAGATCGGCACAGTCCGGGAGCTGGTTGTGGTGGTGCAGTGGGAGAGGTCTGCGGTTGCGCGTACGAGACACGTGCTGCGGGGGAGCGGCTGGTATGTACGTAGCTGGAGGCACTGGCATCCTGGGTGGTCTTTGCGGTTGAGGTGGTTTCGCAGCTGGTGCGTGTCTTTGATGACCCGCCGTGATGTTGGCAAAGGAGAAATCATTCGATACAGGCCTGGGTGCTGGTGCAACTTGATGGGGGCTTCTTCTTTTGGGTTTTAATGGGCCTTTTTTGTTCTTGTTCTTAGAGCCCGGGCATCTGGGGCAGCCTCGCCAGTTAGCGGCGTGTTCCCCTCCCAGTTAACGCAGGTGGCTGCTTGGTCCGGGTCGGATGCAGTGCTCTGCCTTGTGTGTGCCTGCACATCGTACACACACCTGGTGGGTAGGCGACACACCTCAGGTGTGGAAATACCCCTGTCAATTCCAGCATTGGCTGGGGCCGGGACACACACCTGTGCACCTAAATTTCAGTAACATTATAGATACCGTCTGCTGTTGGTGTCTTTTGCTTGGGCGTAAAAAAGGGGCATCGGTTCTTTAGTGCGATATTTCGACAGTCTGGAGATTTTGTTAGTTCAAAAAGCCTCCTCGGCGACTTCGCTGATGATATTTTGAATGTTGGTGTTGGCAGGTAGGCCACGAATGACAACTTTCAATGGTCGTTCCTCACGGAGGAGTAACTCTTGTAGTCGAGTCCCCTGTTGTCCATGAATTTCGTTAATTTTTGAAGTCATCATCACTGTTAGTTTGTAGCTTCATAAACCTCCCTGTGTATCTACACTCAGGAGGGTACTTCGATCTTGAGTACATTAAGTATCTGGTCCCATTCCTGTTTGGGTTGGAAGAAAATTGGTGGTCTCTTAGCTACTACGATGGCATCATCATTCAGCTCCGGGATGGAGTTGATGTTTCCCACCGCGGCGAAAGAGTTACGGGCGGTAGGGTTGAGTCATTTATCTTCTTTTTCTATTTGCAATAAGGTGCTTGACCGGTGCGGTGAAACCGTCGATGTCGGCAGGTCGCTTTGTTTTCCTCGCGGCATTTGCTGATTTGGAGACTGTGATTGAGTCGTCTAGTATTGGTAGGGCTGGAGAGTTCTCAGAGGACAATTGATCTCTGGCATGCTGAGCACGGATACAGCGGTCATCTATTTCGGTAATCGAGGGAATCTGGAAAAGTGCGATTCCTATTCGTATTTGAACAAGTCCATCTGCTTGTAGATTTCCGCCATTTCGGCGTGAAGCGAGGCAGCTGATGGGTCGTCGATTGAGAGTTTTCTGATCTTGGAGGCTGACTGAGTTAGTCGCTCCTTGAAACTTGCGGTATGGCGTAGAACGCTCTGATTTATCAGGACGAATTCGTCTGATATTTCCTTCAGGAGAGGGGCCGGTGATTTGCATTCGGTGCTCGAGTTTGTGTCCATTTCAAGTTCATTGCCGGGCTGGCAGGAAAGGTGATGTATATAATCGGAGGTGCCGGGGGCGGAGGGTCCTCCACCGGATTGTCAATATCTAACTGACTCATGGGTTTTTTTTTTTTAAGAAAAATTAATTCAGCAGAATCAAAAATATAAAAGAATTAGCGAGTAGCTTAAAAAGAATCAAAAATAGCCAAGATTCGAAAAATTCAGTTGTGGATGAGGAGCGGCTGTGAAACACGTCCGCTCTATTCAAGGTCTCGACTCGGAAATCTTTACAAAACTATATCAATACTCTGAATCGCGAAATTGGAATGAGGAAGTCTGCTACTGTGGTGTTGGTGCGTCTGAAGAAAATAAAATCTTCGACGCCGTGGTTGGTTTCAAACTGAAGTTGTAGGCTATCAGCTAAAAGAAAGCTCGGCTTTGTCCTCGGGTGCGTAAGCAGAAGATCCGTCGGAGCGTATGAGTGGTGGTATGTTGGTAAATGGTTTACGCAACAAATACGTTCGCCTGAAAAGTGTTGTTTGAGGCGCCATGGCCTTTATGGTGTGTTCCCATCGTTGCTGAGAGAATTTCTTAGTTATGATACGAACAATAGCTACTTGTCTGAAATAATCGGCTCTGGCGTTCGGATCCCCTAGACTCTTGCCAGAACCGACGAAGTGCATTCTTATATTTAATTTCATTTTAAATCTCGCTTGGAAACCAAACAGGTGGAGGTTTAAATTTAGGTTTTAGATGAGTCAAGCAGGACTCCTTGCAGTGAAAGTTCTAGGTCTGCAATGAGGCGATCAGCGTCAGCGGATTCGCTTAAAATGAAAGGTGGGAGGGGCTTGGTGCTTAGCACATGGCTAAATTCCTCCCAGTTGGTCAAAAGTTGGTTCGGCCCTTTCAGTGATTCTACACTGGTTTCGAAGGTAAACAAAACAGGTAGGTGATCCGAATCAAGTTCGTTAATCACCTCAACTTCACAATTAAAAGGTATAAATGTACAAATGCCAAAATCAAGGACATTTCCTGCGCGGTTATTAGCTATATTAAATCTAGTTGGTCTGGGAGGGGGTCACAACTTTCAATCCTCTTTGGAATTTCAGATACCTGTTCAATTTAAATCCATTTTGGTTTGAACGTCCGAAATTCCAACTAGAGTGGAAAGCGTTCAGGTCGCCAGCTAAGATCACATTAGGTCCAGATTTCAAAATAGTATCGATGTCCTCCACCGGGTATCCACCTGGATTTCAAGGTGCGACGTAAGTCGAAGCGATGATGATGGGGGGGAAAATCATTAAGATTAATTTGTATCATGGCTACCTCGGCGCAATTAAGGCGCGGAGCAGGTAGTTCATGGTGCCTGATACTACTTTTGATATAAAAACTGGTGCCTCCGCTTACATTTGTATTTTGGTTGATTCTGTCAAATCGATAATTTACGATCAGTGGGGTCTCTCAGGTCTTAATTTAGTTTCCTGGACCAAAAAAGAACATCATCAAGGTTATACTCGTAGGTGAATTCTCTTACCTCATTGATTTTGGAACGCAAGCCATTTGCATTCCAGGTGGCAAATTGGCGTTGAACATTAATATGGGGTGCTCTCTTTCACTATGTTTACATAACGTTCAAAGAAAGTCTGAAAGGAGTCTGCTTCGCCACGTAATTGGGGCAGGACATCTCGGAATGCTTGGGCAAGTACTGGGCCATCCATTCCTTGCTGAATGTACTGCCCGATTAACATCGAGCAGTCGAAGTCTTCAGTTTGGTGGCGAGGAGGAGCGGGAGCCGTTCTTGGTGGCGCGTGGCTGACGCGTGCCGGTGGAACCGGTCCGTAGTTGCCGGGGGCAGTCTGCGGTTGCGGGCGCTGTGGGAGGTCCTTACATTCACGGGACGCGTGCTGGTTGCTGGTGGGTGCCGGCGATAATATTTGCATAAGTGAATTCGCGGGTCACTGGTCTGGGCGCTGGCCTTGATGTTGGAGGCATTGGCTTGTGTTTCTTTGGTTGCTTTCTCTTTTCTTGCCAGGGCATCTGGGACAGTCCCTCCAGTTTTCGGGATGGTCCCCACCGCAGTTTATGCATCTGGCGTGTTGTTTGTTGGTAAGCTGGCATTGTTCAGCTTTGTGAGGGCCCGCACAACGGACACACATTGGTGGCAAGCGGCATACTTCCGAAGAATGGAAGTGGCCCTGACAATTCCAGCTTTGGCTGGGGCCGGGGCGTCCTCTGTATGCTTAAATGCATACTTGGGTGCTTAGCAGTTCGGTGACCTGGTAGATGCCACTCGTTCGCTGATTTTTCTGCAATTGTGCGTAAAATAAAGGCATAGGTTCTTTACTTTTAAACTTGGAGAGCCGGGCGATCTTGACGAACGTGAACCCTTCCTCAGTCAGTTCAGCTTGGCTATATGTGATGTGGGTAGATGCTGGAAGGCCCTGATAACTACCTTTATGGGCCGTTCTTTTAATGAGTAGCTCTTGTAATCAAGGCCCTTCTCGTTCATGAATTTAGTTAGTTTTCTGAAGTCATCGTCGTTACCGACGGTGAGCTTCATGAATTTGGCCGGTGAGTTTGCTTTGTAGCAGGGGTACCTGGGTTTTGAGTATATTTAACACTGAGTTCCAGTCGCTCTTTGGCTGGAAATAAATAGGTGGAGGCTTTGCATCGTAAACGACGTTTTCCTCCTGGAGTTCCGGAATGGTGTTTATGTTTCCTGCAGCAGTGAAGGAGTTCCTCAGGGGTAAGGTGACTTCAGTTGTATTTATGGGTTGTCTGTAGGTTAGATGTTTTGCGGGAGCCTGAAAATCATCTCCGTCAGTAGGGCGCTTGTGTTTTCTTGTCTCGTTTGTGTTACATGAGTGATTGCTGCTAGTGTCGGGTCAACTATGGGCAATGCAGGAGCTTTTGATGTCGCCGGTATATCCCTGGCGTATTGAGCCCTTTGGCATAGATCCTCTATCTCTTGGATGGAGGGGATTTGGAATAGTGAGATTCCATACTCGAATTTGATGCCATCCATAATTTTATACAGTTCGGCCATTTCAGCGTGTAAAGATGTGATGGTTTGATCGTCCTTTGCTTTGGCTATCATGATAGCTGTTAAGTTCATTTTAGTTTCATAGGATGAGGCTTTACGTAGCATGTGTTGGTTCACTAGGACGAACTCATCCGTAATCTCCTAATGGGGGTGGCAGGTGTGGGAGCATCATGGTCCATGTCATTATTATTAATGACCACTGCAGGGCTTTCAGGGAAAGCGCCAGATTTATTGGGTGTGGATCCTCCGCAAAACCAGATGTCTGAATCATTTTTGTTGATAGATAATGAAAAAAAAAAAAATAATTAATAAATAATTATAGAAAAGCTAAGAATAGCACGCTGAACTCAATGTTTAAGGAACGCAAAGTCAAAATTCAAAAATCAAAATTTTCAGTTAGGTTCAGGAGCGGGTCGAAAAGACGTCCGCCCTCTACGAGGTCTAAACTACAGAAAAATACGTCTACCATTCCTCCAAAAAGAGGAAATGTACCCTGCCCACACACAATGGGATAATTACAAGTTACAACAATTGGGTTTCCCAAAGGTCTCGTGTACTGTAACTTTAGCAACCTCCAGACGTAGTATGATATATAATGCGTGGATGTCATTTTGCATGTCTCCTTGTGCATTATGTCATGGAGCCAAAATGGCGTATGGTCCCCTACATTTCATACAAAGTTGCTGACCTTATATACAGCTGGAAATTTGGAGGAGGGGAGAAATATACTGTAATAGTTATTCCTCCAATAAAACTTGCACCAATCGTCAAGTTACAGGCTGTCGCTGTCCATTTCACGTTCCAAAAGGTTTTCAATATTCCACAGGGGTTTGTGGTTGGCGACTCGTATGGATTGCAGTGGAAAAAAAACTTTCGGTCTTCGGGTAATTTAGCAGGCAAATGCATGCATTTTTTGTATCATGCAAGTATCCATGAAATTCAGTTTTTGAGGTTATTTATGAACCGACGAATGACGATAAATTCTCATTGTGATTATTTGATATAAATATTTCTTAATGGACTAAGCAAGTTTTGAAGGAGCATCTTGGTTTCAGTGAAAGTATTGCATTTCGTTCATTAAAATTTCAATGCGAAACTTGTATGTTATTGTGTTTTTATTCAGAATTTAAACTTTTTCATTTCTTCCTGCTTGTGAAACTCCAGTGAAAAATAAAAAGAAAAATAATATAAATTATTTGTCTAACAAAAGAATTTTTAGGTGTTTTCCATATTTTGTTCTAGTCGTCTCTGTAGAATCCTTCTGACCGCTGTTCTGACTTTATTGAAATTTAATAATTGTCTGATGGAAAAGTTGATAATTTGGAGGAAAATTTTTTTTTTCTCTTCAAAAATTTTATATGTGTAGAGAAGGTGATGTCTCGTTTCTTCCTCACCACACTGGCAAATACTAGGTTTGGAGAAAATCTTGATTGGTAGACTGCAAGAACCCCATGTGATGTATACATCTGATTTATGAAAAATCTCCACAAATTCTATTTCTATTAACGTTTGGAAAAATATAAGGCTCTTGCCTTTGTACAGATTCCATTTATGTTGCCATATTCTTTTTATATATAAACCTTTTTTGATTTGAGACATTTTTATTTTTACCTTTCAATCAACAAGCTCCTCTCTGTTGCTGCTTTTGCGTATCTATCCGTGCATTCGTTTCCTTCGAAAACCTTCGTGCGCCTTCATCCATTCAAATTTTATATTTATATTCCAATAATTTTTAAATACATATGTTTTCATCTTTGTTTACATTGTTTCAAGCCTCCAATACTGATCTAGAGTCAGACACTCACAATAGTGTGTGATAAATTATTGTTTTTAATGTATTCTGTTGCATTTTTAACAGCCAGCATCTCTGCTCTGGAAAGAGATGCGTAATCATTTATTCTTTTTTTTTTTTCATTATGTTGTACTTTTCCATTAACAAAGTGTACAAAAGCGAACCCTGTTCTGTTATCTCGTTTTGAGCCATCTGTAAAAATTGTGTTTTTGTTATTATTTGAAAATGGCTTGAATTTAACCTGAAAAGTTTCCTAAGGGACTTAATTTCTGGGGTTTCTTCCAGATCTTCAAGAATGGTTATGTTTTCCAAATCAAGATTCCCACCAGAAACCATAAAATCATATGTTTTCAGAAGATTTCTTAATTTAATATTTACGTGTGGAACACCCGCAAGAATGTTTATGGCTTCTGAGGAAACTGTTTTATATAGTTCTGTGACATTTAGTAAAGCAATTCTTTGAAGCTGATTTATTTTAATGTGTTTTACTGTTCCTTTATACCAGATTTCATGTCCATAAACATTATAAACAATTTTGATTCATACATTTGCTATTTTCCAACTATTGGGGAAAGTCCCAGATTTTAATAATTTTTAAAACAGAATTGTAAACCATTTTTTGTTAGCATAAAAATCTTTTACAAGTTCGCCAGGAATATTGTCGGGACCTGGGGACTTGTTTAGTTTTATATTAGATATAATTCCCTCAATTTCTTGAATTGAAATTTCTCTAAACTCCAAAGAATTCTCAGGAATTTGATAGATCAGTTCGATTGTGAAGAAGACAAATCATAAGTGAAATGATGGCTTAGGATCTTTAGCATTGTTTCATTTAATGTTTTGGTAATATACCCTGTTTCATCTTTTTATAGGTCTAATTATTTTGTTTCTTGTAGTCTTGTCCACCATGATCTTAAAATTTTTCCATAAAAATTGTGATGTTACTAACAAGTCTTAAAGCATTCTCTTTTGCAATTAAGAATGGCTCTTTTATAATTTGCTTGAAGGTTCTTATAGTTATCTTTTTAATTCTTTCCTTGATATCTGTTTCTTTTTAAAAAGCCTTCTGAGCGCCCGCACTCTGGATCTTAATGTTCTTAATTTTGGGTTCCACCAAATTGCATTTTTGGTTTATTTGGTTTCTTCTTTAATCCCTTTGGGTTTTGTGATTGATTGAGATTTCAGTGATTTATTCTTGAATCTCAACTATATAGTGATTTATGTCACTAGGAGGAGTGAGTTTTAAATAGTCTTCACTATTTTCCAGTAGGTGGGCAAAATTAATTTTTATTTTCAGCCAGTTGAGTTGCTTCAAATTAATTCTAGACTTTGGTCAACCTCTGACAATTTTGACATACAAAATAGAGATCATGTTATTTGTGATTTCGTCAATACCGTGATTTCAAACAAATTAATATTTTTAGTCATAACGAGATCAATCCAGCTCTCGCCCCTCGCAAGAACAAAAAGTTGGAGGCGAAACTGGACTGTTGTGTATTAGGACATCATTTATCGAACAGAAATCAATCACTTCCTGTCCTTTCTGGCGTCCAAGTCTCTCCTTCCCCAGAGGCGAGACTTGGCGTTAAAGTCTCCTACAAATAATTATTTGAGCTGATTGATAAGACATAATAATCCTTTGCAAAATACGTAGAGTTTCAATGTCCTCATTAGGAGGACAATAAATGGAAATTAATATAAATACCAAATCTTCCAGATTGAGCTCTATTGCTGTTATGTTTGAGCTTTGCGTATAATATCATTACTTGAGTAAATTGTTTTACGATTATTGCCGACTTCGGTACTTCCTCTATTGAGATAACTTTGTAAGAAGTAGGAATATTAATTATTTTATTCTTGTAACAGTATGGCTCATTTAGGCAATAGAAATCAAAGTTCTGATTAATTACTGTTTAATTAAGTTGGGCCATAGCTGATATTGCATTTCATGGGTTTATATGTGCGCCTCTGATAATTTTCATATCTGTTGTATTAAACATAATTTGTTTTATTTTGTAGGTTCTTTAGCTCTTTTTCATAAATTTTGCAACTTCTATTTGTACAGCTATGACCAGTGTTATATTCAGATTTGAATTTGGTGTTATGAAAAAACACAGTGCATTTAGAATCGTTCTTGCAGTTTTTTTCCAGCTATGTTCTGTACTGGAACAGTTAGTGCAGATTTCTTGATCGTTCTTGCAGTATTTGGTGACATGACCGAATCTACCACACTTGTGGCATTGTGTGGGTTTTAGTGATTCCTTAATGGAAATTATTTCCCAACCTATATTTTTTTTTTTATGTTCCATAATTTTTTTAAAAGATAACGGACCTAATTCTACTATGACATTTTTTCCATGTCTACCATCATATGAGTTACGTAATTTTATCTCCTTTTCTGCTTCATTTAAGAATTTCCTGTCGATAGATCGGATTATTTCTTCATTTGGTGTTTCATTTGAAACATTAAAACAGATAATAGTTGGATTTGTTAAGCTTCGTTTTGAAACTTTAAATTTAGCTTATATTTTCATTTTTCTAGTTCATCAATTAACTTGCTTACATCTTCAGGATTCGTAGTTTCAACGAATATTCCGCCTTTTGAAATATGTTTGACACTTCTAAATTCCAACTTTTAAGTTGTCTAAGCTTTGTGTTATTTTGGAGTTCTTTTTTGTAAAAATAGATGTTTTGTTTTCATCAATTGGTTTAATAATTAATGAATGAAGCACTTTTTGTTTTCCTGCGGTCTTTTTAAGAGATTCTTCTTTTTTGTTTTGCTAGCGTAGATTTGACTACTTGAGAAAAGGTAGGTTTTTCTCTATCAATTTCTCAAGCTCATTGTTAGCTCCTATTAAGGAAAAATACTTTTTGTTTTGAGCCTGTATGATTTGCATCATACTAGTCACCAGTTCTCTTATTTGGGCTTTATCTTTAGCTTTTAAGGTCTCCTGATACGTCAGATCCATGATTGATTTAAATAGCATGGTGGCCTTTAGCACGTTGTCCTCGCTGCCACCCTCGCCCATTTCCTCTTCTAAAGATTGACTCATTTCTTAATAAATATATAACTCGCTTCCCTTTTTTCCAGAAAATTTCACCCTACTGATGCTAGATTTAGCCTGTTTGGCCGTGCCAAGCACACGTTACCCGGTCGGGACCGGCTCTCTATATTTATGTACCCGGGATCTCTATATGTATATATCCCTGGAGAGTATTCAGATTAATTTCAATGTTTTTACTAGGTGGACAGTACATAGAGAAACCAGAATCAAGTTTTTTGATTGTAACTTGATTTCAAGGATGACAATTTCAGTGTTAATGAAGATTTCAAGCACGTGAATATGGTTTTTTACAATAAAGCGGCCTTTGGGATATCACCCGAGAGAAGATTTTATAATTAATAGGGATACTTGTAATTTTATTATTATATGAATACGGTTCATTAAGAGAATAAAAATCAAAATCCTGGTTAATAATAGTTTGATAGAGTTGAGTCATGGCTGCAATTGAATTGGCTAAGTTAATATGAGCACCTTTAATATTTAATATATTGTTTTTATTGTCCATAGTCTGTTTTATTTATTAAATTTTAAATTTCCTTTTCTAGTATTTTACAATTATTTGTACAGCCATGATTAATATCAAAGTTAGTCTTGTATTAACTTCTGCTTTCATAACGAAAAATATATTTGGCTATATTTTTACAGTTTTTCCAATTGTGTTCTTGTCCGCCGTTATTGCAAATTTCTTTATTACTTTTACAGAATTTAGAGGAGTGACCGAAACGTCCACATTTGAAGCATTGGAGAGGTTTTAAATATTTTTTTTAAAGTGTATCAACTCCCAATTTGTATTAATTTTCTTATTGTTAATAATATTGTTAAATGAGTTAGGGCCAAATTTTTATTATATAGTTTTTACCAAATTTTATCTGAAATGAAGTGCAATTTGAAGGGCATCTTTTTCCTGTTCTTCTATATATTTATCGGATATACTGTTAATTATTTCCTCCTCAGATGTATCCCTAGAGATGTTATAAAATATAATTTTTGGGTTTTTCAATTTAGGTCTTTCAATTCAAAAATGAAAGAAAATCCTACCCCTCCAGAGATTCTATTATGTTGGTAAAGTTCTCTCCAATCATTCTTCTAATTAGTGATCTGGATTTTTTATTGAAGAGGAGATTTTTGAGTGAGAGATTAAGGTAGTCTGCAGGGAATTCCTTTTTTCTGTCCTCTTCCCACTTTTTACAGATGAATATCATATGGTGTCTATCTTCTTCAGCGCCCTCACAGCTACAGACCCCTGGTTTCCCAAAGAATCTGTGCTGGTAGGACGCCAAAGCTCCATGAGATGTTAATACCTGATTTAAAAGGAAGTCCCCGCAGACTCTTTTTTGTGTTTACTTTAGGAAAAATATAAAAGATCTCTAGCTTTAACAGATTTGTTCCAGTGGTTTTGCCAGTCAGCTTTAATGTCTTTATTAATTTTATTTTTAATCTGGATTTTTGTATATTTTATATTGTAATCAATATTATCTTTTAGGGTGGCATCTTTTGCATATTTATCGGCGGTTTCATTTCCGGCAAATCCCTCATGGGCCCTTACCCATTCTATTTTAATTTTTCCATTGTAAGAGATGATTTTTCTTTTAATTGGTGAATATTATTATCCTGATTATTAGTATTGCTCAAAGCATCCAGAACTGATCTTGAGTCAGATACTATTATGGTATCGGAAAAATTATTGTTAATGATGTGGTTTACTGCTTCTTCTATTGCCAGTAATTCTGCTGTAAAAATTGTAGCGTGATTGCTTATTCTTTTGATTGAGCAAAAAATTTCTTTATTATTTTGAAAGTTAACAATTGCGTAACCTGTTTTATTATCTCTCTTAGAGCCATCGGTAAAAATAGTGTTAGAATAATTATTAGAGAATAGGTTCCATTGGATAGAATTAGTTTTCCAGGTTTGATGGTATGGTACCTTGATGGTATGGTAAAAGAAAACATTCGCTAGATATACTCAACAGCCTGAATTTCAGAGATGTTTTAGAGCATGTCTGAAATTCACTAATGTGGGCGCATGCAATTCAGTTTCAACGGCTCAAGGACAGCCAAGGCCCAAAAGGAGATTCCTTAAGGATCGAGATTTCCTACGACAACGACTCTTACACTGCCTGATTACCATTGCGAATCCGTGTTGCAAAAGTTGTATAATTGCAAGAGGCTGGCCGTACATCCCATTAACAATTTTTCTATATTTGAAAATCTACCTTAGTTTTACCGCCTCTACAAAGCCTTGCATGCGATGATGTATATGAACATAAACGCTATTGGCAGTTTTTGTATTGCGTCAATCTTCGTACAAATTTAATTTTATAATAGATCAGTAATGCTGGTTATATTTGACCCAAAGTGGAAATTTTCTTTATTTTGAATACCAATTTATTTGTTGAATAATGATACAAAAGTTGTTTGCTGTGGAGATATCGGGTTCAGTTAAATTATCCTTTTTTCTTCTACCTCGGTGATGTTTCTGTACATCGGGTCAACTTTAGATGCAACATGAAATAGATTCTTTCGTAACATAACATATAATTATAGTTCTAATCTACTCGAGCTCTTTTACCTTCAGCAATGCTAGTTGCATAGCTGTCCTGCATCAGGTCCCTGACTGCTTTTCTAAATACTTGCCGAGATGCCTTGCTGCTTATCTGATATTTTTAATTGGATTCACAGGATTTGGGTAAGGACTGACGTATCTGACCTTCTAATGCAGAATACCAATGCATCTAAATCTTTAAGACTATACTATCAAAATGTTGTTTGTATTGAATAGCTGCAAAAGACGGGCTTTTACATTTAGCAGCATCATAATCATACGAGGCAAGTCTTTTGCAATTATTCCACCAAGCCTGGTCTTGTTGTTCTGCATTCTTGCATTTAATTTCGCAAAGTTCTCGTATACTGTCAATAAATAAACTTGCTTCTTAACTTCCCAACCAGAAATATTGTATGAAATGTAGTGCGTAGATGCTATACTGTACATCTTTTTTGTGTGCATTCTGATCTAAATTTCAGTGTGACCCCTTAATTTATGATTAATAGACGTAAGGTGAATTAATTGCACATAAGGGGGCATCCCCACACAATACCGCATCTCCTGTAAACATGTGAACTCATGGCTTCATTGATGACTGTTTTCATAAGATGGTGATGGTATTTTGTCGTGTAGACTATAGCCCGAGTGTCGTACGATTCTCTGCATTTGATAAAAAGTTTCAGTTGCCGGCGTAAAAGTTTTTAAAAATTCAAGGGTTTGAATGGGGAAAACGTACTGTAATGGAATGGTACATCGAAAAATTTCAGCATTGTGCAGGGTACAAGTTGTCGTGATCCATCCCAGTTCCGCAAAGTTTTCAGTACACTGTAGTGATCCATGGTTGGTGAATTTGAGATGGATAAAATTGGGAAAAAAAATTCTTGGATCTCAAAGATTCAGCAGGAAAATACATATAATTTTGATATAGGCATTTGCCTTCATATACACTGAAGTGACAAAAGTCATGGGATACCTCTTAATATCGTGTCGGCCCTCCTTTCACCCGGCGAAGTGCAGCAACTCGACGTGGCATGGACTCAAGTCGTTGGAAGTCTTCTGCAGGAATATTGAGCCATGCTGTCTCGATAGACGTCCATAATTGTGAAAGCGTTGATGGTGCAGGATTTTGGGCACGAACAGACCTCTCGATGATGTCCCATAAATGCTCGATGGGATTCATGTCGGGCTATCTAGGTGGCCAAATCATTCGTTGGAATTGTCCAGAATATTCTTCAAACCAATAGCGAACAGTTGTGGCCCGGTGACATGGCGCATTGTCATCCATAAAAATCCCATCGTTGTTTGGGTACATGAAGTCCCTGAATGGCTGCAAGTGATCTCCAAGTAGCTGAACATAAGCATTTCCAGTCAATGTTCAGTCCAGTCGCACCAGAGGACTAAGTCCATGCCATGAAAACAGCCCACACCATTACGGAGCTACCACCAGCTTGAACAGTGCCCTGCTGCCAGTTTGGGTCCATGGCTTCGTGGGGTCTGCTCCACACTCGAACCCTACCACCAGCTCTTACCAACTGAAATCCTGACTCATCGGACCAGGCCACGGTTTTCCATTCATCTAGGGACCAACCGATATGCTCACGTGCCCACGTGAGTCGCTGCAAGCGATGTCGTTCTGTCAGTAAAGGCACTCGAGTCGGTCTTCTGCTGGAATAGCCCAAGAAAGCCAAATTTCTCCGCACAGTTCTAACAGACAAGTCCCTTGTACTTCCCACATTCATTTCTGCGGTTATTTGACGCAGTGTTGCTTGTCTGTTAGAATTTACGACTCTTTGCAGACGTCGCCGGTCTCGGTCGTTAAGTGCAGGCGGTCGACCACTGCGCTGTCCATGGTGGGATGTTATGCCTGAAATTTCATACTCGGCACACTATTGACACAGTGGATCTGGGAATGTTGAATTCCCTAACGATTTCCGAAATGGCATGACCCATGCGTCTAGCTCCAACTTACATTCCGCGTTCAAAGTCTGTTAATTCCCGTCGTGCGGTCATCATCACGTCAAAACCTCTTCACATGAATAACTTGAACAGAAATGAAAGCTCTGCGAAAGCACTGCGCATTTATACCTGTTCTACGCGATGCTACTGCCATCTGAAAATCTGCATATTGCTATCCCATGAGTTTTGTCACTTCAGTGTATACTTGAAAAAGCGAAATTGAGGAAAACCGGACAAGCTTGTACCAGGCAACTACCGATGCGAGACGCATTGTCACAATCGTCGCCATCTAGTCTACTCGTTTTGGAATCGGTGCCAACAATGTCGCATACGGATTGTAACCTTAGCCCTCGTGCACGCTAGCTGCGCATGTTGCAACGAATTCGCAAAACCTATTTTTATAGAATTGAAATATTGTATTTTTATGCTGTCAATAGCTCGGTATAAAATTTAATTTTACAAATATTGCTGTCGGTGAATTCGTGTATAGCAGATATTCTTAAGACTAATTCGTAGTACAAATGAAACTGATTCTTGTTTGGTTCGAGTTGTTTCGTTCATTTCAGTACATCGGGGTGAACTTTCGAAACAACCTTATGTAGTGGATTCTTTCGTTATACAACAACTTTTACCTTTAATAATGCGAGTTGCATTGCAGTCCTGCAATCAAGTCCTTTTCTGCTTTCCTAAATTCTTCCAGGTAGTATTCAGCAGCAAAGGATCTGAGATTTTTTAATTGGATTAACTGGATTAGGGTAAAGTACTGAGGTATCGGTGACTTTCTTATGCAGAATAACTAATGCTTCTAAAACAAATGCTTGTTGGATAGCTGCAAAGACGGGGGCTTTCTCACCTAGCAGTGTCATAATCACAATAGGTGTGTGTTTTGCGATTATTCCACAAAAACATGGTATTATAATCTAGTATCTTTGCATTGGGTTTCCCTGAATTTCCCGTGTGCTGTCCCCAACTTCAGTAACCTCCAGACATACATCTAATACGCTGATGTCATTTTCTAAATCTCATTTCGTGAGCATCGTGATCTGAATTTCACTGTATTCCCTGAACTTATGGTAAATAGACAAAGAGTGACGTAAATGCTCATAGGGCGGACTTCCCATGCAACACCGCAGTATCCAAAATGTAGTATGGTTCCCTGCAATTCATGCAACGTTGCCGGCCTTAAATACTATAAACCACTCAAAATCCCTGAATCTCTAAAATATAATGTAATGGAGTTGGGCATCCAATAATAAAACCTGCAATAACGTGCAGGGTACAAAGTGTCGTTCCGTTCCACGAGCAATATACCATGGTGCTTCATGGTTGGCGAGAAAAATTTTGTATCTTGAGAAAATTGCTTAGTGAAATGCATATATTTTGCAGCATCCCTGTTGTTACTATGAAATTCAGTGTTGAAGTTATGTAAACCGAAGAATGAGATTTTTAATCAACAAATTACGAATTGGTATGACTTCACAGAAACGTGAATTGCTTAATTACGAAAGTTGAATAGACAGGAACTTATTTACTTTGAAATGCAATTGATTAACGTTGCTTTAGAATAGATTCAATTATGATGGGCACAAGTTGTGTAACAAATACTGTTCTGTTTTATGTAGACAATCAATAGAAAAGAGCCAAAGTCGCTCAAAAATTAAGCTCATGTTGACTGTTTTCTTAGATTGCTATGGTTTGGTGCATTATAAATTTATTCCGCAGCGCCAAACTGTGAACAAGGAATTATTATTTGAGTTATACTTTGTTTGCGTGAAGCTATTCGCAAAAAGAGGTCACATTTATGGAAAGACGACTCTTGCTTTTTGTATCACGATAATGCACCAGCTCACACTGCATTGTTTCTTCCAGACTTTTTTGATAAAAAAAGAATCGTATCGTTCCACAACCACCGTATTCACCTGATTTAGCACCGTCCACTTCTGGCTATTCCCCAAACAAAAGACAACCCGGGGGACACAGTTTTGAGTCGATTGGAGAGATTCAACGTGAATCGCCATGCATTGTCCCGAGGGGGTCACTTTGAAGGCGATGATATAAATTTGAAAGAATAGGTGTTTTTGAAAAATATAAAAATTAGTCTTACTTTTTGGGCATGGTAGTAGATGTCATTTTCTAAATTTTTCGTGTCCATCGTGATTCGAATTTTACTGTATTCCATTAATTTGAGAAGCCCACGTTGTGTGCAGTTAATCATCACACAATACTGCAGTATCTATACACATGATAGTTCACCGCTTCATTAACTGGTTTCGTAGCGTGGTAGTAACATCTTGACAATAGCCAAAATGCCGTATGGCTCCCTGCATATATGATGCGAAGTTTCAGTTGCCGGCTTGAAATGCATTTGAAAATTAAGGGGTTTTGAATGGGGAAAATATACTGTAATGGAGTTTAAGCTTATGTTTTTATGTTGCTTATGTTAAGTTCTTGTTTAATGGACCGGCTGTCGTGATCCAACCCAAGTTCGACAAAGGTTTTCAATGTACAGTAGTACTCCATGTTTGGTGAATTTGAAATGGATGAAACTGTGAAAAAGTTTCTTGTATCTTGAGAAAATCCAGCAGGTATATGCATATATTTTAGATACGTATAAATTTACCTGCATATATAGTTAAATGGAATTTTACTTTCTGCACACCTCGCCTCCTGTACCTACCCTATGTAGTCCCCTATCAGTTAGAAAGTTCGAGTGGAAGATCGATGGGCCTAGGGGCGAAATTATCCACCGACGGGGTATTTTAGGGTAACTGCCCCACATTTGCATCGAGTGTGGGAGAACGACTCCCACTCGGCAGCCCGACTACCGATGCGAGATGTATTGTCGCCATCTAGTCGACTCGTTTTGAAAGCAGTGACAGCCATGCCGTAAGCCTATTCGGAGCTTAGCCCTCCTGTACGTCAGTTGCGGACGTTGCCACGAATTAGCAAAATAATTTATATGTATTATTTGTATAATTTATATGTATTATTAATAATATAATAATAATATTTATATATATTATTTCTGTTCTATACTATAGCTCAGTATAAAGAATTTCATTTTACAAGTAATGCTGTCGGTGAATTCGTGTATGTTACATATTCTTAACAAGTAATCGTAGTACAAAAAAACCGAGCTAGAAATTTGGTTCTAAATTTTCGTCCCAAATATTTTTCTTCCACCTTGGTAAGTTTCTGTACATCGGAGTCGTCTTCCGAAGCAACCTGAAATAGTGGAACCTTTCAGAACATATAATTATAATTCTCTATTCTCTCTATTAGAGCTCTTTTACTTTCAATAATACAAGCTGCATTGCTTCCTGCAGCGAAGACTGCTTTCCTAAATTGTTGCAGAACAGTATTCAGTAGTACAGCTCCTCAGGAACACATCTTCTTTAGATGTGTACTGTTGTCACGCCCCCGGGGCTTCCCGGTGATCTTTTCTTTCATTATTTTTGTCTTTTTTTTTTTTTCTTTTTATCTTTAATGTCAAGACCACAAATCATCTTGCTATAGCTCAAAATATTATGTCCTATAGACATTTGCGTTTTATTTCTAAATTGTTTTATAAACCTCATATGTTTTGCGTTGTAATATATTGCATTCATTGCTTTATCTTCATCCATGTTTTTGATTTGCTTTTTTTTTTAAATTATTTCTTGTTAAATTATGATTTAAGTAAGGTTATTTCGTTTCTGTCACTTTTTCAGTTCAGTTCGAGTTTCTTGACGTCAGTTTTCTGACCCACGTGTTTGCCGTGCGTGGCGACCCGGGTCTCGGGAAAAGAGGATCATGGGGATTGAGTCCAGCTATAGTTGCGACTCTCGTGGGGGCAACACATCCCTTTGGCCTCCGTTTCTAATAGACGGGCGGCATACCTCAGTTTCCGGGTGTGTCAATCGGCTCGTAATTACGTCAAAAGTGCGTGGAATTGCTCTGGAATCAAGCGATGGGTCACTTCTTGGGCGTCTCGTTAAGTCTGGAGGTCGTTCCACGGAGTGGCTCTGACAGTATAGGACCCGATTAGCACCATTGCGGGAAACTGCTTTCCCTTGTTGGGCTCAAGGTGGGCGGTGCCATATGGGACCCGAATATTGCCATTATTTTTTTCATGGCTTTTATCTCTAAAAAAAGTGTGCTCCGGCGAAGGCCGAAATTCGTCCACCTCTTCAAATGTTGACTTTATAGCTCAAATTACACGATTTTCATTATCTCGATTGTCTCAAAATCACCCTTCGCCATTGAAAAACGTCTTCGTGGCATTTTGGGAATCCCGAAATCTGTCAAAAAATTGAAATCTGGTGAAAAATTGAATCTTCTCATTGAAACAGCCGACGCCTTATAGTCTAAATACCTGCTTCTCGCCAAAACGTTTCTAAATAAACCAATCTCTCAGTTACTCCACACAAAACATTGAATACTACTCGAGGCGTTATTTCCGAATCGGATCTTCTCGGCTGCATAGACTCTGAAATTTTGGAGGGCTTATCGGAGGGAGTGACTGATGTTCGCCGAATTACCATTAAACGTGGTACAGAAATTATACCCACTAAACACTTAAAAGATTTAGATGCAATGGGTTTTCGTGGAAATCTCCCAATTTTTATTCAAAATGTTTTAAAGATGAGGACTTTTAATGTTAGCATTGGTAATATTTTATCGGACTTTTTACAAACAGTTGTCCCCCAGGGCAGTATTTTAAATGCTCTTTTATTAATTATTAAAATAAACAGCATTTTTAGAGCAACTTCCAGCATATGTCACTGGATCTTATTTATGGATGATCTACAGATTTCCTGCGCCAGTGTCAACATGGCTTTTATTGAACGACATTCTGCTAATATAATATCTGCTCCGTCTACATAGAATTCAGTTCCCTCCAAAGACAGTTCGTCCACTCCATCCTCGTTCAAAACCCAGCCCTAGAAACAAATCCATTTCACCGCAGACAATAAAAAGGTAGCTGAAAATAAAACAAACCCAACGGCTACTATAGTCGAAAAAAACAAAAAAATGCACATTGAAACAGAATTCCAAACAGATTTTACTCAATAGCAAAAGATTTACAAAACCGCCTTCTCCTCCATCTGGGTCACCAGAAACTACAACAGAGGATACCACAGACAATGATATCATCGAGTACAATGAGACGGAGATGATTTCCGACTGATCTGTTTTTAATATTTAATTGCATATCATATCAGTTAACCATGTGCCATGCACATTACGTTGCTTTTAAATTAACCCGGAACAAATTATTTCATGTTTTATGTATACATTTTTTAATCCTGTATTTTGACTTATTAATTCTAATTCTTTTTTAAACTCCGCATTTGTCTTTTACATACGATATGTCTTATGATTTTTTTGCGTCTATTCATCATGGTTTTTAATGATGTCTTTACGGAGTTGCTAATTTAACTTGTTCTATTGCTAATTCCTTTTTACTACCTTGTTTGGCGCAGCATAGCCAAATCTGGCTCTTGTGCCATAAAACCCCAACCAATTTATTGAACGACAACTTCAGACAGCAGTAAGAGCAGTTACGTAGGAGCAATTAATGGTTTCATCTTTTTCTCAAAAGACCTCGTGTGTTCATTTCTATAAACCAAGAGGCCTTCATCTCGATCCAGAAATTTTACTATATGAACAGTCAATTCCGGTTCTGTCGGAACAAAGGTTTTTAGGAATTTTATTTGAATATAAACTTTCTTTTTAAACCTCACATTTTAACTCTTAAACGAAAATTCATTAAAGCATTGAGTCTTTTTTTAAAGTTTTATCAAATACAAACTGGGGAGCGGATCAGGCCTGCCTTTTTATAAATCTTTAATTTTATCCTACGGTTGTATGATTTACGGCTCCGCGGCCAAAACAAAACTTGACAAATTGAATACTGTACACCATCAAGGCTTACGCTTATCATCTGGAGCTTTCCGTGCATCACCTCTTCCTATTTTGTGTCATTACTCGTGAGCCATGTTTACAGACTAGACGCGAGACTTTCTCTGAAATATTTTTAAATAAAATCTCATCACAATTATCCTTTATATACTCATGTCACTCATCCCAATTTTAAAACTTTTTATGGAAACCGACTTTCCTATGTTCCTTAGAATTCAGATTTTACTTCATTTTATCAATTTGGACAGTCAAAAGATTTTGCCTCTTGTACAAGAGCAGCCTCCATGGCACAATGACAAAATAAAGTAATTGATGATTTGGACGGATTCCCCCGACCAACTACTTTACCAGCAACCTATTTACAACTTTTTATTCTCAGACAAGCGTTTCGCACTATAAAGAGATGTATATTAACGGTTCCAAGTCCAATAATCCTGTTGCATCAGCGGTGGTATTTGAAAATGAGATGATCACTCTGATTTTGTTCTGTTTTTTACTGCCGAAAATATGCTATTTACATGGCTCTCCAGTTGAGAACCATGAAATACCGACGTTGGGTTTACACAGATTCCAAAAGTTGTATTTTAGCTCTTTTACATGTTACACGACATAGTCATCCGCTGGTTTTAAAGTGTCTGTCCTGTCTGCGTATTCTGTTTTAAAAGACAAACATTTTGACATAGGTTTTTATTGGTACCTGGTCATGTTGGAATAACAGGCTGACACTGCTGCTAAATCGGCAGTTTTGTTGCTTAATGACTCCATTCCTTTTTGCGATATGAACAGTGTTCTCAAAATTACATTCTCTAATGTCTGGCAACACGTGGAGTACACAAGTCAATAAGTTGTTCCGAATTCAGCATCCATCAAGGTTTTAAAGAAATAGATTTAACTCGCAGACACGACTTCGTGTTAGGCATACTTATTTTACACTACGTAAAAAAAAAAAAAAGTAGGACACTTGATTTTGTAACAATAACCAAAAAATGTTTTATTTTGCTAAAATTTTTATTGGAAACATGTTAAAATTGTATTTTTAAAATATTTGTAAAATCAGAGTTAGTGATTATTCAAACATAAAATATTAATAACAAAAATAGTTTCTCTTTTTGAAACTTTGTAAAAAAAAAAAAAAGTAGGACGGCATTATCATGAATGAAAAAATAGTGATTTTTAATAAGGAATGTTCTTCCCATTGGCCTTTTTAACTTCAAGTATTCTGTTTGAAATGAATTTTATAGCATTGCCCAGATTTTTGCCCACTATATTAAGGTCAGGATTTTGGCTGGCCATGGTTCTAACAAATAATGGGGGATCTCTTGACAACAGCTAAGAATTCTCGATATTTTATTATTACTATTCCAGATAATTCCATATAGAAATCTCCCTTTGCAATTGAAAAGGGACTTAAAGGAATATTGGGAACACCTTGGGCCAAAAAGAAACTCCGCTCTGTTACCTTCTGGTCGAAACATCCACTGCCCTACAGTCAAAATCGCCTCCTAACTGCTACAACGTTTCTAGACAACCCATTAAAGTTTCCTCACAGAACGCTGAACACGCCACGAGGTGTCATTTCAGAACCAGACTTAATACAGTGTCACGGAGTCTGAAATCCTTGATGGATTATCGAAGCAGGGAGTCGCTTTGTTCGGCGTATTATAATCAAACGTGGGACTGATATCTTTCCAACAAACACTTAATATTGACGTTTCTCTGCCAAAATTACCGGAAAATGTAAAAAAAAAGCTTTGTGTTACCTTCATTGTTATGTCCTCCCATATATATCCTTAAACCCTTCAAGTTTTAGTGCCAACGATTTGGCCATTCAAAAATTTATGCCGTGGTAGGGGATACCCTGCCCTCGTGGCTCGACGGAACATGTTGAGCAGTGCATTTCTCCTGCGAAATGTGTCAATTGTTCCGAGACCACCCTCTAATTCCAGAAATTTTCCTTTTAAATGGACACCGGGAGAAACAAATTCAGGTCGTCAAGGCTCGCGAGAGTTTACCATATTTTGAAGCCAAACAAAGAGGCTCCATTTCCAAACAAAAACATATGCCTCTGCTTAAACCTCGCATTTTAACTCTTAAACGAAAATGTATTAAAGCATTGAATCTTTTAAAAAGTTTTATCAAATACATATGCGTTTTTACAAACATGCTTTTAATGACTCTAGGAAGACATATTTTCCATCAGCCATCTGAACATTTCAAACTCTGGACTTGGCTATATGCTCTCCTCGCTTTTACCCAAATGGATTTTAATGTGGCAAAATGACCTATATAATAGTGATCATTTTCCAATATTTTAACTTTTATTCTAATGACATCCCACTTCCTGTGCGTGCATCTCATTTTATTTATGACCAAGCTAACTGGCAGAATTTTTCGAGGACATGGTCCAGACAGCCCGAATTGACGAGGCTGTCAATCACATCGCCCATTGTATTTTTAGAGGCCGCGGCGAAGTCTATTCCCATGACAGTTGGAAAACTTCCAAACAAAATAAAACCGTGGTGGAATGGAAGAATGTTCTACCGCTGACAAAGACCACAAAAGAGCTTGGGACCGGTTTCGAATGATTCTCATTTCAGAGAATTTACTACGTTTTAAACATTTGAAAGCGTAGCACGCCGTGGAATACGGCGTCAGAGTCAAAGGGCTTCTGGCTAAAAAATATGTCGGCGGCATTCAGGGCCAAATTTCGTCAAGAAGTTGTGGCACAAGGTTAACCGGTTTCTTAGTACAAATTCTACTGCCAAATCTGTTAGCATTTTAAATTGCAATGGCCAAGTCGTTTCGGGATATGGCAGATTGATCCAACGCATGAGTGAATACTGTTGTGGAACATCTAGCAACGAATCGTACACCAACATTTTATCCACTACAAGCGAAAAAGGAGGTATCAAAACTTAAATTTTAAATCTCGTACTCTTTAACGTATAATATTGATTTTACGTTTCATGAACCAGTGCAGGATCTATAAAATCTCATTTCACATTACCTTTTGACCAGATGGTATTCATCAGACAATAATTAACTCATTTAAATTCTTGATAAATCTGATCTCTTACTTATATCTTATTTTAATAGAATATGGATCAGAGGGAACTTTCTCCACACAATGGACAAGAGCCACTGCAATTCTTACCCATTTTAAAGGCAGAAGACCATTGCGAAGTCGCTAAGTTATAGGCTCATAGTTTTTAGTTCAGCTGTCTTCGTAAGATCATGGAGAGAATGGTACTTATTATTCCCACTGACCTGTTCTGGTTAAGGAACATCAAAGGGTGTCAATGTGGATAGCAAGCCCGCTCAGTACAACTAAACAGAACCAATTTGGCGTAACGACCAGTACCGCAACTGAAGTAAAATAAATAATTTAATTAAATCCTGTCGACTTGACTCTGACTGGAAGACTTTTAACTTTTTATTTTCTTTAAGAGAACTGAAACCAAAACAAAGAAATAAAGAAGAGAAACAAGGAAGTCACCCAATAGTCCACCTGCAGGCCGGCTACGCTGCCGTTAAGGGCTATTCCAATAAAGCTAAGAATCTATGCTTCAAAGAAGGAAAACAACAATTAACTCCAACTAATTTTTCAGGAACACTTTCCCTGAGAACAAAAAACAATAAACAAAACAGTTCAGATCTTATCATAGATGTTCAATTGATTGAATAAATCTTTTTTCTATAATATTTTTTTATTGAAAGTCTTGTTCTATTTATTTTCAGGAGTTCACGAATAGACATGGACTTCTATGAAAGGAAACACAAATTTTCCAAAAATCACATTCTAATTTTTTG